>JAUPMG010000010.1:1945774-1956763 GCA_031762675.1 Pachysandra terminalis
GGCAATTATGTGAATATTTTGATACTTGAGAGGTGATTTAGCTTGGTCAATATACCATTTGGTAAATTGACCTGTAAGTACCAAGTAGGGTATATGAGCAATTTTCCCTAAAAATTATTCTTTTCCAAGAAACTGTTATTCTTTGTTTTCTTCATTACGAGTTCCTTTTCCCCTTCCCTATGGTGTCTTACTCATGTTGTTGTGAATTATTGAGAGTATCAGCAGCATCACTTGGAAGTTTAACAAATGCCTGGAATTCTCATCTTGACGGGGTTGCTCTATTACTTACTTCTCTTCTATGATCCGTTATTTTTTTTACCATCTTTAGTGTGTTTGTGCGCATCTTAATTGTTTCTGTTGAATCCCTGTTAAATTGTTTTTTAATTCCTTTTCCATTACTTGGTGTGTGCATGCTTCTGTACAGTTCAACAATTAAATTTTCTTAAAGTATTTAATCTCGATAAATGCTACAAAAGATAAATATTACAATTAGTCTTCTTTAGTTGCTGCTTTAGAAGAACTAGTTACTCTCTTGAAAAACATTTTACATCTTGGCTCCAATTCATTACTCGTTCAGTTAATTGTTCCGGTTCAATACTAATGTCAGTTTCATTAGTCATAACATTCTTACATCAAATTCTTTCTTCCCTTTGCCAAGGATTTGCAGCTTAGTTTGATCTTGTTAGGAGTCTATGTTTCTTCCTTACATTTCTTTTCTGACTTGAAGGGGTACTTTCTTTTCAGGAATAGTTTTCTTCACTATTCGATGGTGGGATCCAACGACATCTGAAGCCATGCACCCAGACGGGAATGGTCACAGAGCTTCGTGGCCTTACGTAGAAGACAAGACCTACCTATGGACATGGTTGTTTATAGTTCCTTTAGTTGCTTATACCCTTTGGCAAATTCTCTATTTTCTCATTGTTAATGTCTTACGGCGGCAGAGACTGTTGAGAGATCCCGAAGTAATGACTTCTTACAGGTTATATCTCATGTCTAATCTATCACATGTTTTTACCCAAATTGACCTGGTTAGATTAGATTTTAAAAGTCACTTACGATCTTCCAGTCTAATAAATTCTTGGCTTGGCAGGGAACTCTCAAAGAAAGCCCAGAAAAAGAACAATACATGGTGGCGTTTAAGCGGGTTGCTTGGGGATCAGAATCGCATGTTCATGTATATCCTTCTCCAAGCTGCGTTCACCGTGGCAACCATGGCACTCACAGTCCCCATCTTCTTGTCGTACGAAATGCACGTGATCTTCCAGATACTCAAGGTCTCTGCATCTATATGGAATGGAGGAAGTTTTCTACTGGAAGTAATGCCAAGGCAGGTTATACTGAAGGAGAAGAAGAAATTGGAGAAGCAGCCAATACCAACTCAGTCAGATGAATCCACACCTCCGGTGATGGAAAATTCAGCAGATACCAACCACTCTGCCGATACTCCCCAGTCCGAGCTGCCATGTACGAATGGTGATTTATAAAGTTTGCTTTGCATAAGATACTACTGGGAAACATTTTTGAGCATCTTGTGTTTTTAGTTTCTTTTGTTCAATGATGATGGGTGGTTTATGTAGATAATAATTCTTTTGTCATGTATGTTTCAGTTGAAAATGGCATGTTGAACTGTTGTTTGCTTATTAACTTCCAATATTTGTGGATCTCTTGGACCTCACATAAGCCCTATAGTTGCAAGAATCATTAACACAAAGAAAAGCATGTAAAAACTGAAATTTTTCTAACCATATTACCCAAAAAAAAAAAAAGGTTAATCATCTCTTAATATGACTAATAACATTAATGAGCTTTTACATGGGTCAGTGTTTGAATTGCTTCTGTCAAGAACATGCCAGTAACTGAAAACTCATTAAGAGAGTTTGCTTTCAACTCTGTTCATATGAAACTGTAATCAGCCTGAAGTCTAAGAAAGGTAGAGATATAAACAGAAGGGATGAGACAAACGAGCTACAACTATGTGCAAACTGAAAGAAGAAAGAGGATTAAGATAAGAGCTGTGCATATATGAACACCGAAATGGGTGTTGGAAGATGCATAATGATTTAAGAATTAGAATGCAAGAAAAGTATTAAAGTTTATGTTGGTGAAGTTTACCAGCCATCTTCTTTAAGACGTCCAAAGAAGATAAAGGTAATACCAGGCAACCATTGAGAGTTAATGTGAAAGGGGTGTGGATGGATTTCATGAGAAATGATTCAAAAGCAACTTACCCAGCTAAAGATATGACTCTTAGGCTACACGATCCGGCTTGTGCTTATGGATAAGCACTCATTGGATAAGTTGCTCAATGGGAGCACTTATCCACAACAACTATAAACTTCTTATTCGAAAAAAATAGCCTTTGGTAAATACATTTATTTAAGTGTTTATGAAAGTCTAGGGGTAAATAGGTATTATAAAAATATTATTAAAATTTAGAAATAACATTTATTTAAGTGTCTGTAAAAGTTTAGAGGTAAAATATATATTTTGACTAAAGTTGTGAAATAGCTTAACACATAAGAAGTTGGGAGAAACTGCTCTCAGCAGCTTTTCCTTATGTGTAGTCTTCCTCTAGTGTTTATGGATAAGCACTTATCCATAAGCGCTACCAAACACATTTAATTTTAAAAAGGTTCTTATATAACCTATAAGCTACAATAAGTACTCATAGAAGCCGGGCCAAACGTAGCCTTAATGGGTTAGAGCGGAGGAACGTGGTTTTTGTTGCTGAACCCAATCATCCTCATATGCCTTGTCCCAATTAGTTGGGGTCGACAACAAGAATCTTGTTCCTCCACCCCAATTTGTCAAAAACCATAGTTTCAGTCAAATTACGAGTAAACAAATCTTTTTTGATTGACTTCATCCAGGTTCTATTGGATCTTCCTCTCACCCTCTTAGAACCTTTGATGATTTCTCTCTCACACCTTCTCACAGCTACTGAACCCAATAAGTATAGAAAAAGGCATTGTGGATAATAATGATGACGATGCTAAAAGACACATTGCACTTAAAACCCCATCTAACCACTTCTTCATAATAGTAAACAACATATCAATAACTGAGAAAAACCTATCACAGTTGATGAGCAGTTTGAGACATCATTTTTCACTTTCTAAACCACAGACTTCATTTGTCACTTTCTAAACCACTTTACTTTTTGTAAGTAGAAAAGCTATGAAGTGGAAACCAAATAAAGAACTAGGGCGTAACTGAGATCTCTAGAGTCGAGCACTTGTAAATCACAACCTGAAGCACCTGTTGAGAATCTGTGAAAACATGGAAGAAATGTTTCTAGCAAATGTGGAAGTGAAAGTAACCATCCATAGCTGTTGGTCACTTACCAGTTGTTCAATTTAACTGCAACTTTCAACTCAATTTAGAGGCAAAAATACCATTTGCTGTGTAATATGAGTTGGGAGGTGGAAATCAAACACATATTCAGGGAAGGAAACATTACTGAAGATTCATTGCTAAGTTAGACTCCAAACTTCTGGATTCTAATGTTCAAGAATCTAGTTTCCCCTCTAGAGGAACTGAAATCTCTAAGATTTTGCTCTTCAATTAGTGCATCTTTCCATTGCGTTGCATGCACACAAAGAAAAGTGTTCACTAATAGTTCAAAGAAAGTTCAGCATAGTATTCAATAGTTAGGAAGCAAGATGATGCGGGTAAGACGAGATCAATTGCAATTCTCACAATAGCAGTTATATGCCATAGTGGGTTTCAGCAAGGCTATAATATAGCCATAAATAAGGATAAGAACAATATCTATGGTAACTTTCAAAAGCTAATGGATAATATGCTTGTAATACAGAAAACAAGAATAAGTCATTTTAATGCAATCCTGATCTGTGCAAAAGACTTCATGTTACACTTTCTTAACATTTCTCTACCGCATCTGCAACTTCTCCATTACAATCCAAGCAATCAGAAAAAAGTACAACAATGTGAAAAAACTAGGGTACAACAAAGTACTTCATGCATACTGTTGACCTACCCGGGGTCGAGCGGACACTAGGTAGATTGGGTGGAAATGGAGTCGCTACCATCCATTGGATTAAAGGTATGGATGGTTGCCTACCGTTTATGAGTTGATTGCAAAATAAACCGAAATTGTGAAATTTAAGGCAGTCTAACCAAAATTCAAGTAATTGGAATTAGAGGATGATTGAGGGATTGCCATTTTCTCAAGCCGAGCCTTCCGGGAACTGCAAAACATAGAGAACTGCACTTTAGTCAAAATTGAGGTGTCTACACATACATTTGAATATTTAGATGTCTATCACATATCTAAAGTCTGTAAGATTCCATAACAAGAAGCAAAAACATAAGAAACTTGATAGACCTAAATTTCTTGAAATGTCCTGAAAGCACCTTAGTTTCTTCCTGGCAATAGCAACAACATAACCAGTCTTGCATGAGTTAATAAACTGAGAAACCGAAACCAGAATCAGAAAGAACTAATGAAACCCATCAAATTCTGAACTTATGGTATGTCTTAATTCTTAAAACCAGCATTCTTTGAAACCCCACTAAAATAAGACATACAAAATCCCAAATATGAATTATGAGAGAATAGGCTTTCAAAACCCAAATCCAGTTGAAATTTATACATCTCTTTCGCGATACCAAGTACAATAAACAGTCAAAAACAACAAGATAATTAAATTTTTTTACTTAAACAGTTCTAACATAAGCACCTTTTCCACCTTCAAATAGAGCATGCTTTACTGAGAAGCACCATCAACTGGATGACCAGAATCAACTTGCTCAGGGGGGTATATGAAAGCTTCGGCTTCCAAGAAGCGGCTCAGATGCTTATCTTCCAAATGTTGCTGTGAAATGAAGGAAGGAACTATCTAAGCTTGCAATCATAATCCCAGAATGATAACAAATAGAATTTAAAAGAAGAATAACAGAAAGACATACAGAAAGGCAAGCTCTGTATTTCTGCCACTCAGAAACACATTCCTCTTTGTCCCACTGGCCCTTTAAGAATTTCTCTGAATACCACCTGTTGATGATAAATAAATCAACATTAGAGATAAGCAAAAGAGAGATAGCGAGAGATTAGAGAGAAATGAAGACCTGTTGAAGCAATCGTGATATGCAGCTCTGAGTTGGGCACAAGGTGATGTTGAAGAAGGGTTTTTCTTCTCTTTCTTAATCCCCATAAACTCAACTATTTGCAATAAACAGAGAAACCAAACAACCCCTTTATTCCAGATTGTTACTAGAAACGCTTCTTTTCAATCTAAAGGAGAAAACGAGAAGAAACCCATATGTTTGATGGAGACCCAAAATCCAATACAGCCAAAAAGAAACGGCTATGTTTGATTTTTCATCCCAAAATTCGAATGTCCTTTGTGAGATGGATGTGGGAGAGAAGAACTCTTTATTTATTTGTTTAAATCTGAAGGGATTCTCATCTCATGTAGTAGTAACGTTTTGAGATGAAAAGCGAAAAGGTTGCGCAATGCCGTTGGCATACACTGGAAACACCGTTCCGGTGGATTCCAAAACCGCCCACGTTAACCTACGACCATGACTTTTGAGGGACTAGTAGTTGGCAAAAAAAAAGAAAAAATTAAGTATTTTGCATCTATGACTCTATATTATGGTGTATTTGCAATTATGCTCCTTTATGTTTTATAATTATATTTCTAGCCTTGTCCCATAATTATTGCATTAATACCCCCACGTCAAAATTTATTTTTATTAAATAATGATAATAACTTTTTATAGAATAGAATGTAATTTGCAGCTGGTGTGCCTCATTAAGCACCATGTTCGATTCCTGGGGGGTGTTTCACTTGGGGTCATTGGAAGCTTACTTGACCATTAACTTTAGAGTCTCATTCCTCAGGAGGGCGTTTCACTTGGCGTCATTAGAGGCTTACCTGACCGTTAACTTTAGAGTCCCAGGGATTAGTCGTAGTGCGCGCAAGCTGGCTCAAACACCCGGTTATCAAAAAAAATAATAATGATTTGCATTTGTCTCCATTTTTGTGTCCCTTTGTTAATCATAATCATCAATGTTTCAATATCAAACCCAAATGTTAACCTGATAAAGAGAGTGAGTTAGGTCAAATTGGTTCAACCGATGGATCATCTTGGACCAACCCTATGACTTGATGTCGATAAATCTATTAGTAAGAAATTAAAAACAAGAAACATCCGATCAACTATAATTCAATAAAGAATTTGTTACTATAATATATTAAAATATAATATCAAATAGAAATTATTAAAATACCCAACACCAATCATCATAAATGAAACTAACCAATCAATGACCCAATCGGGTTTGTAAATCGTATCTTAACCGACCAAATCACCAGTTAAACCGATGGATTAAAAACCCACCCAACTCGGTACCAGTTGAACCGACCAGGCCAGGCCAAGTTTTAAAATATTGAATAAAATTGTACAATTATCACAACCCTAACAAGATGAAAATGTTCCAACTAAAATGAATAATAAATATTACAACACACATTACACAAAACTAGCTTCCACATAACAAATCATGGCCTAAAAAAGCGGCTGTTGTCATACGACTACATCCATTGTACTGTTATAGTGTTAAGAAATGAAAGCCCAGGAAGCAGAAAACGTGAAGAAGACCTTGCAAGTGTGACCAAGTTGTTGGTCCCTGGTGCATGTTTCTATACATCACAATAAGATCATTAAGGCCTTTGAACAAATACTCCATGCATTGATAGGCATGGAGTAAATAAATGAATCGACCCGGACAATGAACAAACAAGATGGTCCGGAAACAAGAAAGAAAAAATATATAATACATAAGAGGTGAAGAAATGAGATTATATGCACATGTTTGAAGGCTGCAGCGTGTCAAAGCCGGCGAGATGTAGAATTGTAGTGGATGAGTTAATACCCGGGTAATGAACATCACTCGGATCGTTGGGATAAGAACATAAATCCCGAGTTCTGACGAATCAAAGGTGGAGGATCGATATCAGCAACGTCTATTTGTTGCATTGATTTGGAGATGTCATCCACAGTAAACGGTATGCTGCATAGATCAAAGCAAAATGAAGAGATATGTTGGTCTATGACTGGAACAGGTGATCGAAGTCTGTTGTCTAAAGGATACTTGGGAGTGGGTAAAAACATTACCTTGAGTCGTCGTCTAACAAGAAAGAACTACTGACAGCATTGTTTGAATCTTCAGTCATCAGAACTCTCATATTCGATATAACCTACCATTATGGAGATGATTCAAGTGATTACCAAAATAATAGAATCAGTAAACGAGGGAGGGAAACAACCCAGAAAATGGCATGTTGGTAGTGTAGGTAGGGATGGCAATGGGGCGGGTTTGGGTTCGGTGACCCATGAGTCGGGTTAGGGTTGGCTCAACCCGCTCCGTTGCCATTCACCTATGTTTTAAATATATATATATATTTTAAGTACATATGTTTAAAAAATTAAAGATTTAACTTTAAAAAGCATTTATTTTTAAGAAACCTTATACCCGGGTCGAACCCACTACCGCCCCGATAGGGTTAGGAGTGGGTTTGGTATTAGGGGGACTCCATTAGAGACGTGTTAGGGTTTGTCAAAACCCGTCCCGTTGCCATCCCAAGTGTAGGTAGCTAAAAGTAAAATCAAATAGGATAAAACTCACATCTGAAGATACGCTGTGCGTGCCATACTTGTCGTCCCAGTACATTGTACTGATCCTGTATAATTGTTGTATGCTGAGCACCTGAAAAAAACAACAAGGATAGGAAACATAAATGATTGTGCCAATATAGAAGAATGAAAGACTATAGAAGTCTTAGGTAGGATCTCAAATGTTTGAGAGGGAAGATTAACTCACTGGGCAAAGATCGTTTGTGATTTCTTTCAAGGTCTTTTTAGGCTTTTGGTGTATGACCTAAGTCATCAGAAGATAGAATGTAAAAAAAAGGTTAAGCAATATATATATATATGCCAATAATAACAACACTAAGTTTGAAAGACCAAATAAATGAACCATACCAGGAATCCAACTGCCTGTCTGATATGCTTCAGTTCATCCCAAGCTGAGCCTGCATACTGATGGTAACAAGATTATAGGTAAACCTGTACAAAGAACTGGAGGCAAGAAAGCTAAAAAATGATGATTCTCACCTCCTCATTTGCATCCACACACCATTGTTCTAACTCGGCCAACCCTGCTTTTACATACTCCCCATTGCTGAATGAGCAGCACTCACGCCGCAAAAGGAGGCTACAATGAACGGAAATGTCATCTAACAGCAACAAGATTAATAAAAAAAAAATTAACTAGGTTAAAATATACATAACCATGGATCACTTAGTTACCTGTTGAATAGCTGAACATTGATGAATGAGAATGTCTGAGTGAAAACCTTGCGGACCAAAAACGGGGGAGCCTGTAAAACCAGAGCATACATGAGTGATGTGAACAAGAAGGATCAAAATCGTTGAAGTTTTGCTTGGGACTTAGCACTTACATAGTTGGCTCTCATTATCTTCAAGTAACTGTTCAGGCTTTTCACAATGCTTTGCCAGTGAGCAATTAAAGCTTGTTGAGCAACAGCATTTGCTTGAGAACGCCCCCTCACTAAACTAGAACGAGAGGTCCTAGGCGCCTGCACAATAATGAAAAGATACCTCAAATTTAATTCCAATGAGGAAATTCACCAGCAGATCACATATTATAAGAACCTGGAAACTTGATTATCAGTTGATGAATCATGTGTGGAACCACGTGCGTGATATAAAACGGAATCTAAAGATAAACCAAGGATTTGTTCAGGTGGTTGACTGATTAATATACATATGGTCCTACAAATATGTTATCCTTCATGTAACTTTAGTTTAGTTATTTTAATCATTTTTCTTGTGTTCCTTTTATTTTTCACCAGTAAAGGCAAAGCTAGGGAAGAAGCTACCTATTTATGATGTGAAATTATTGTAAAAGAATGTACTCTAATTATATTCGAACCAATGGAGTTCGCATATGATTCATATAATAGCATACATCTACATATCGAAATAGATGATAATAATACATATCAATTGGTAGGTGGCTTGTTAAAAATTCCTGATACTAATGTTACACATTGGCATTAAAAAAAAAGTGATGCAAAAGGCTGTTAGAAGTTAGGTACTTTCAGTGTTATTGAAAGCGCTAGCCTAGGCAGTCACCTGGGCATCTAGGAGATTTTCTAAGGGTTTAGGCAAGGGTCACCTAGGCTGAGTGTGCCTAGGCGAGTACCTCTCTACTTAGGAGACCACCTGGTCGCCTAATCCACCTGGATGATCACCCATTGTGCAAGGTGGATTTTTATATTTTAATTATTAATGAAACTAATTGATGTTAATATGTTCTATCTTTTATGCAGGTTAACTTGAAGCTTTATTGAATTTAACTTTGAAGCATCCAAGTCTCTAGGGTCTACTCTAACCCTAATATAGCATCCAATCTTTATTGTTTTTAACTTTTTATGATTCTTTAACCTAATTTTTTTTATTGGATTTTATTTCATTCAAATCTTAGTAAATTTATTATGTAATTGTTCATCGCATTAGGCTATGTTGGTCGAAATCATGTTATGTCAACTGTTGTTTCAAATTATTGGCATTTTCTGTTTTTATAATATGTCATTTATTTACTACAGGCTCCTTTTTAAAAAAAAATAAAAAAATCGTCTAGGCAGGTCTATCACCTAGCCTCGCCTAGGCGATATGATAGCATTGGTTACTTTGAACAACAAAATCAATTTTCTCTATCATAATTGGTTGGAGTTGGCAACACAAGTCTTTTGCACCATTCCAACATGTTAAAAACCATAGCAACATATAGCTTATGTACCTTCAAATCACTTCTAACAGACTTCAGCCCGGATCAATTCAATGGTATCATCATCATCATATGCCTTATCCCAAAAAGTTGGGGAATTAAATTGTATGCTACTTGAAATTAGATCGATTTTAATTTTGCAACACGTGCCCACATGAAACTAGATTAATTTATTGCAAGTATTAGCACGCATGATACCAAGTGTCAGCCAGTTTGGGGGGTAAGGTCTTAGATATTGCAATTATCAGTTTACGCTTGCCTACTTCTATGCTAACTGTATAAACATTGGAGCCAATGGGCACCTAGGCTAGAGTAGGACCCCGGGGGGGAAATAAAGAATGGAAACATGATAAAGAAGATGGAAGGATGATACAGAAGTGGTTACCTGGATACATAAGCCTAGCAATGGGGATATCTCTTTCTTAAGATTATCTCTTATCATTCCATATATCTTCTCAAGGAAGGCTGTTAGTTGCTGTTTAAAGAGTAAAGCTGGATACTTGGCTTCCACTTGCCGCAAATCATCCAGTCCATGCATCCGACCATTAAGAAACGAAAGCCCGGCACTTTGAGGAGATCCTCGAAGCCCCTATAAATTTTAATGGAAGAAAAAGTACAAGAAATGCAAATTGCTTCTATTTAGCTTGGATAAAATCAATCAATACATATTTAAAAAAAATCATAATAATAGAAATAAAGAATTCTTACTTGAGACATCCTTCCAAACAGAGAAGCTGATGTTGATCTACGCCTTTGTGGAGTCAAACTAGCTGCACCACTTGCTTTCAGTGTGCGTTGGAGGAGCAACAATAATGTTGATGCATTAGATAACCAATAGGATAATACATCATTATTATCGTGGGTCTTCAGCACAGAAATTGCAAATATTAGTAAAACAGTAATATAGAAAATACAAAAAGGAAGTAGTCTCAACCACTTTGTCCATCAGTGTAGTACAAATATCAACATGATTGAACATTAGCAAATCCATTCTATATTGTGAGGCATATGCGTTTGACAACTGTAAAATGTAATTCATCAACTGTAAAATTCCTGACAGAAATCTTGAGATACCTCTATAGCTGTGCCTATCGTTTGAATGATACGGTCAAAAACACTGGTTCTTTCAACTTCAAATGACC
>JAUPMG010000010.1:1958526-1974592 GCA_031762675.1 Pachysandra terminalis
TGCGTGCTAGCCGACAACTTTATTTTTGTGTTAAAGGGTTTTATAACAAGTTCCAACAAAAAAAAATTATTGTTTAACTATTAATATTTATATATATATATATATATGTTCCCGTTTTTTTGAACAAGATACGTATTAAACACGAATTATTTATTAAACGTATTTTTTACGTTTCCGTTCGTTTGACCATATTTTTTGACTAGGTTTTTTAAAATCAAAATCGTATTAAACTCATATTTTTCCGTTAGCTTTTTTTTTTTTTTTTTTTGACGTTTCACGTTTTGCTAACAATGGTTCCGACCAACGAAGCCGTTAACATGTCGCTATCTACATGTCCTTGATAAAAAGGTGGAAGAGAGGAGTATACTGTTCTCTGTTGACATTTGTACGTACGACGCATATACTCGAAGCTGGTCGTAATAAACACCAACTTTCATGGAGGCTATAGTTATTTGAATGGAGGAGTTGAGTAGGGGAGGACCTGAGAGGTAATTGAGTTGGTAGATATCAACCTCCTTGAGGTAGAAGTCAGGTTTGGAAGGATGAACCAGATGAGGACTAGACAGAGAACTGAAGCCAGAATGGTAATCGCTCCATTTTCAAAACTCCAAAATCTTAATCTATTCCTCTTGGCCTTCTTCTCCATTCGGCGGCAGCAACACCTCTCAAACAACCTTCATATCCCCCATCTCTTTAGCTCCTCCACATCAGCCCTCTCTCCATTCCACACAAATCACAGCTCCACCATCCTCCTCTGTAACCCCCTGGTTGCAATACCCGAACCCAACCTGCAAGCAACCGCGGCCTTCTCTTCCATTCATAGCTCATCTCTAATTCCTCTCACCTTCCATCAATCGCGCAATCCAAAACACCTCATCCGCACGAGTCCGACCACCTTAAGTCTTCCTTCACCTTTGTCCTCCTCAACGAAACCAGCTCCCAACCACTCCTCTGCTCTGCTCTGCTCCACCATCAGTTCAATCCCAGTCAAAAATAAGATCAATTCATATGGTTAAAATATTTGATCACGCTTTTTTTTTGTAGACTTAATCTACTTGCAAGTCAAGGGTCAATGAGGGAGATGTGTTTGGGGCAAGAATCGATTCTTAAAACAGGCTCAGCACTACACGCTATAAGGTAAAGTACCTACAAGGTTTTTCCAAAGTGGGCAAAAATCTCCATCCATGGACAGCAGTTGCTGTCCGTCCCACTTTTCAAACCCCAAAATCCAAATCTCTTTCTATTGGCCTTCTTCTCCATTCGGCGGTGGCGGATATGGCAATACCTCCCAACTCCAATGTCCATCGAATCCAACATCCTTCTCCACGGTAATCCTTCCCTCGATCCCATCTCTGCCATTTTTCTTCTTCTTCTTCTTCTTCTTCACCCCACTGGAACCTCTATTCCACCATCGCACCTTCATCCCCTCTTCTTCACTCACATCAATAAATCATCTACTCTGCAACATCCATCGCTTCTTCATGCTCTCTCTCATTATTTCAAAAACATGATTGAACCAGTCTTCTCCATCTCACGGCCGAAACCCCAACATCAGTTGAACCCCATCACAGCTGCTCTCACTCAACCTTCATACCCTCCATCTCTTTAGCTCCTCCATAGCAGCCCTCCCTCAATTCCACCCAAATCATAGCTCCACCATCCTCCTCCGTAACCCACTGGTTGCAACACCCGAACCCAACCTTCAAGCTGCCGCAGCTTTCTCTTCCATTCTTAGCTCATCTCTAGTCCCTCTCACCTTCCATCACTCACGCAATCCACAACCTTCATCTGCACAAGTCCGACCACCTCAAATCTTCCCTCACCTTTGTCCTCCAGAATGAAACCAGGTCCCAACCACTCTTCTGCTCTGCTCTGCTCCACCATAAGTACGATACCAGTCAAAAAGAAGAAGATAAATTCAGATGGTTAAAAAATTTGATCACACTTTTTTTTTTGTATACATAATCTACTTGCAGGTCAAGGGGTCAATGAGGGAGACGTTTTCTAGATTGGAATTGATCCCTAAAACAGGCTCAACACTGCA
Organism: Pachysandra terminalis; assembly: GCA_031762675.1. Taxonomy (NCBI): domain Eukaryota; kingdom Viridiplantae; phylum Streptophyta; class Magnoliopsida; order Buxales; family Buxaceae; genus Pachysandra; species Pachysandra terminalis. The sequence continues at coordinate 1,960,571 of JAUPMG010000010.1, forward strand.
CGCTACCAGGTAAAGTACCTACATGCTTTTCCTAAAATGGGAAAAAATATCCATCAATGGACAACAATTGCAATCCGTCCCGCTTAATCGATATAGAATGGAGTTCTCTTTACAGATCTTTTCATCTTCTTCTTCATCATTTTCCTCTTCTATATACTGTTTCGTCTTCACCCAAACATTATAAGAGAAACCCTGATCATTCCATTTTCCAAACTTCAAAATCCTAATCTCTTCCTCTTGGCCTTCTTCTCCATTCAGCGGCAGCAAAACCTCTCACACAACCTTCATATCCTCCATCTCTTTAGCTCCTCCACATCAGCCCTCCCTCCATTCCACACAAATCACAGCTCCGCCATCCTCCTCCGTAACCCCATGGCTACAATACCCAAACCCAACCTGCAAGCTACAACGGCCTTCTCGTCCATTCTTAGCTCATCTCTAGTCCCTCTCATCTTCTAACAATCACACAATCCACAACACTTTATCTACACGAGTCCAACGACCTTAAATCTTCCCTCACCTTTTCCTCCGAAACGAAACCAGTTCCCATACGCTCCTCTGCTCTACTCTGCTCCACCATCAGTCCGATCCCAGTCAAAAATAAAAAGATAAATTTAGATGGTTAAAAAATTTGATCACACTTTTTTTTGTAGACTTAATCTACTTGCAGGTCAAGGGTCAATGCGGGAGATGCGTTTGGGACAAGAATCGATTCTTAAAAAAGGCTCAACACTACACGCTACAAGGTAAAGTACCTGCAAGGTTTTCCCAAAAATGGGCAAAAATCTCCATCCATGGACAACAGTTGCTGTCCATCCCACTTACATGGATTTTTCTTTACAGATCTTTTCATCTTCTTCTTCCCCTTCAACTTCTATATACAGCTTCGTCTTCACCTAAACATCATAAGGGAAACCCTAATCGTTCCATTTTTCAAACCCCAAAATCCAAATCTCTTCCTCTTGGCCTTCTTTTCCATTTGACGGTGGCGACTATGGCAGCACCTCCCAACTCCAATGTCCATCGAATCCAGCATCCTTCTCCATGGTAATCCTTCCCTCGATCCCCTCTCTTCCATTTTCCTTCTTCTTCTTCTTCACCTCACTGGAACCTCTATTCCACCATCTCACCTTCCGACTCTTCTTCACTCACATCAATTACTCATCTGCTCTGAAACATCCATCGCTTCTTCATGCACTCTCTAATTCTTTCAAAAACCCTATTGAACCAGTCTTCTCCATCTCACTGCCGAAATGCCAACATATGTTGAACCCCATCACAGCTGCATTCAGTCAACCTTCATACCCTCCATATCTTTAGCTCCTCCATGGCAGCCCTCCCTCCATTCCACCCAAATCATAGCTCCACAATCCTCCTCCGTAACCCCCTGGTTGCAACACCTGAATCCAACCTGCAAACTACCGTAGCCTTCTCTTCATTTCTTTGCTCATCTCTAATCCCTCTCACCCTCCATCACTAACACAATCCACAACCCTTCATCTGCACGAGTCCGACCACGTCAAATCTTCCCTCATATTTGTCCTCCACAACGAAACTAGCTCTCAACCACTCTTCTGCTTTGCTCTGCTCCACCATCTGTCTGATACTAGTCAAAAATAAGAAGATAAATTCAGATGGTTAAAAATTTTGATAACACTTATTTTTTGTATACTTAATCTATTTGCAAGTCAAGGGTCAATGAGGGACACGTGTTCTGGATAGGAATTGATCCTTAAAACAGGCTCAACACTACACGCTACTAGGTAAAGTACCTGCATGCTTTTCCCAAAATGGGAAAAAATCTCCATCCATGGACAACAGTTGCTATCCGTCCTGCTTACCCGATGTAGAAGGGAGTTCTGTTTACAGATATTTTCTTCTAATTCTTCATTTCCTCTTCTATATACAGTTTTGTTTTCACCCAAACATTATAAGAGAAACCCTAATCGTTCCATTTTCCAAACTCCAAAATCTTAATCTCTTCCCCTTGGCCTTCTTCTCCATTCGGCGACAGCAATACCTCTCACACAACCTTCATATCCTCCATCTCTTTAGCTCCTTCAGACCAGCCCTCCCTCCATTCCACACAAATCATAGCTCCGCCATCCTCCTCCGTAACCCCCCGGCTGCAATACCCGAACCCAACATGCAAGCTACCACGGCCTTCTCTTCCATTCTTAGCTCATCTCTAATCCCTTTCACCTTCCATCACTCATGCAATCCATAACACTTCATCCGCATAAGTCCAACCACCGAAATTCTTCCCTCACCCTTTTCCTCCACAACGAAACCGGCTCCCAACCACTCCTCTGCTCTGCTCCACCCTCAATCCGATCCGAGTCAAAAATAAGAAGTTAAATTCAAATGGTTAAAAAATTTGATCACACTTTTTTTTTGTAGACGTAATCTACTTGCAGGCAAGGGTCAATGAGAGAGATGTGTTTGGGACAAGAATCGATTCTTAAAACAAGTTTAGCACTACACGCTACAAGGTAAAGTACTTGCAAGCTTTTCCCAAAATGGGCAAAAATCTCCATCCATGGACAGCAATTGCTGTCCGTCCCACTTACCAAATATTGAATGGAGTTCTCTTTACAAGTCTTTTCATCTTCTTCTTCATCGTCCTCTTGTATATACTGTTTTGTCTTCACCTAAACATTATAAGAGAAATGCTAATCATTCCATTTTTCAAACCCCAAAATTCAAATCTCTTCCTCTTGGCCTTCTTCTCCATTTGGCGGCGGTGGCTGCGGTAGCGGCTACTGCAATACCTCCCAACTCCAATGTCCATTGAATTCAGCATCCTTCTCTACGGTAATCCCTCTCTCGATCCCGTCTCTACCATTTTTCTTCTCTTCTTTTTCTTATTTTTCTTCTTCTTCTTCTTCTTCTTTTTCTTCTTCTTCTTCTTCTTCTTCACCCCACTGGAAACTCTATTCCACCATCTCACCTTTGTCCCCTCTTCTTCACTCACATTAATTACTCATCTGCTCTACAACATCCATCGCTTCTTCATGTTCTCTCTCATTCTTTCAACAACCCGATTGAACCGGTCTTCTCCATCTCACGGCCGAAACCCCAACATCTGTTGAACCCCATCACAGCTGCTGTCACTCAACCTTCATACCCGCCATCTCTTTAGCTCCTCCATAGCAGCCCTCCCTCAATTCCACACAAATCACAACTCCACAATCCTCCTACATAACCCCCTGGTTGCAACACCCAAACCCAACCTGCAAGCTACCATGGCCTTCGCTTCCATTCTTAGCTCATCTCTAATGCCTCTCACCTTCCATCACTCACGCAATCCACAACCCTTCATCTGCACGTGTCTGACCACCTCAAATTTTCCCTCACCTTTGTCCTCCACAATGAAACCAGCTCCCAACCACTCTTCTGCTATGCTCTGCTCCACCATCAGTCCGATACTAGTAAAAAATAAGAAGATAAATTCAGATGGTTAAAAATTTTGAGCATGCTTTTTTTTCTACACTTAATCTACTTGCAGTTAAAGGGTCAATGAGGGAGACGTGTTCTGTATAGGAATTGATTCTTAAAACAGGCTCAACACTACACGCTACCAGGTAAAGTACCTGCAAGCTTTTCCCAAAATGGGAAAAAATCCCCTTCCATGGACAACAGTTGCTATCCGTCCCCCTTACCCGATATAGAATAGAGTTCTGTTTACAGATCTTTTCATCTTCTTCTTCTTCATTTTCCTCTTCTATATATTGTTTCGTCTTCACCCAAACACTATAAGAGAAACCCTAATCGTTCCATTTACCAAACTCCAAAATCCTAATCTCTTCCTCTTGGCATTCTTTTACATTCGGCGGCAGCAACACCTCTCACACAACCATCATACCCTCCATCTCTTTAGCTCCTCTACAGCAACCCTCCCTCCATTCCACAAAAATCACAGTTCCACAATCCTCCTTCGTAACCCCTTGGCTGCAATACCTGAACCCAACCTACAAACTATCACAGCCTTCTCTTCCATTCTTAGCTCATCTCTAATCCCTCTCACCTTCCATCACTCACGCAATCCACAACCCTTCATCCCCACGAGTCCGACCAGCTTAAATCCTCCTTCACCTCTGTCCTCCACAACAAAACCAGCTCCCAACCACTCCGCTGCTCTACTCTGCTCTACTCCACCATCAGTCTGATCCGAGTAAAAAAATAAGAAGATAAGTTCAGATGGTTAAAAAATTTGATCAATTTTTTTTGTAGACTTAATCTACTTACTGGTCAAGGCTCAATGAGGGTGATGTGTTTTGGACAAGAATCAATTCTTAAAACAGGCTTAGCACTACACGCTACAAGGTAAAGTACCTGCAAACTCTTCCCAAAATGGGCAAAAATCTCCATCCATGGACAACAATTGCTGTCTGTCCCACTTACCCGATATGGAATGGAGTTCTCTTTACAGATTTTTTCATTTTCCTCTTCCTCTTCCTTTTCTATATACTGTTTCGTCTTCACCCAAACATTATAAGAGAAACCCTAATTGTTCCATTTTCCAAATCCCAAAATCCAAATCTCTTCCTCTTGGCCTTCTTCTCCATTCGGCGGTGGTAGCTACGTCAATACCTCCTAACTCCAATGTCCATCGAATCTAGCATCCTTCTTCACGGTAATCCCTCCCTCGATCCCTTCTTTGCCATTCTTCTTCTTCTTCTTCTTCACCCCATTGAAACCTCTATTCCACCATCTCACCTTCGTCCCCTCTTCTTCACTCACATCAATAACTCATCTGCTCTGCAACATCCGTCGCTTCTTCATGCTCTCTCATTCTTTCAAGAATCCGATTGAACTAGTCTTCTCCATCTCACGGCCGAAACCCCAACATCTGTTGAACCCCCTCACAGCTGCTCTCACTCAACCTTCATACCCTCCATCTCTTTACCTCCTCCATAGCAGCCCACACGCCATTCCACATAAAGCACAGCTCCACCATCCTCCTCCGTAACCCCCTGGCTGCAATACCCGAACCCAACCTGCAAGCTACCGCAGCCTTCTCTTCCATTATTAGCTCATCTCTAATCCCTCTCACCTTCCATCACTCACGCAATCCACAAACCTTCATCCGCACGAGTCCGGCCACTCCTCTGCCCTGCTCTGCTCCACCATCAGTCCGGTCCTATTCCAAATAAGAAGATAAATTCATATGGTTAAACACTTTGATCACACTTTTTTTTGTATACTTAATCTACTTGTAGGTCAAGGGTCATTGAGAGAGACGAGTTTTGGATAGGAATCAATTGTTAAAACAGTCTCAACACCACACGCTACCAGGTAAGGAACCTGCAAGCTTTTCCCAAAATGGGCAAAAATCTCCATCAATGGACAGCAGTTGTTGTCCGTCTCACTTACCCGATATGGAATGGAGTTCTGTTTACATATCTTTTCATCTTCTTCTTCTTCCTTTTCCTCTTCAATATATTGTTTCGTCTTCACCCAAACATTATAAAAGAAACCCTAATTGTTACGTTTTTCAAACCCCAAAATCCTAATCTCTTCCTCTTGGCCTTCTTCTCCATTCGACGGTGGTGGCAGCAGCAACACCTCCCAACTCCAACGTCCATCAAATCCGGCATCCATCTCCAAAGTAATCCCCCCCTTAATCCCCTATCTTCCATTCTTCTTCTTCTTCTTCACCCCACCGGAACCTCTGTTCTACCATCTCACCTTCATCCCCTCTTCTTCACTCACACCAATAACTCATCTGCTCTACAACATCCATCGCTTCTTCATGCTCTCTCTCATTCTTTGAAAAATCCAATTGAGCCAGTCTTCTCCATCTCATGGCTGAAATCCCAACATCTGTTGAACCCCATCCCAACTGCTCTCATTCACCATTCATACCCTCCATCTCTTTAGCTCCTCTACAGCAACCCTCCCTCCATTCCACAAAAATCACAGTTCCACAATCCTCCTTCGTAACCCCTTGGCTGCAATACCTGAACCCAACCTACAAGCTATCACAGCCTTCTCTTCCATTCTTAGCCCATCTCTAATCCCTCTCACCTTCCATCACTCACGCAATCCACAACCCTTCATCCCCACGAATCCAACCACTTCAAACCTTCCCTCACCTCTGTCCTCCAGAACGAAACGAGTTCCCAACCACTCCTCTGCTCTGATGTGCTCCACCATTAATCCTTCCACATACACGAACCTCATCCTAGTAGCACACCAACCACCTTCAAAGATAATATATATATATATATATATATATATAAATCACCTTTTTTTGTAAAGATTTTTTGAAAACCTGTTAGTGATTATTAAAGGGGCTTTGCTACATAGCACCGGACATAAACAAACATTTTGCCTAAAAGTAAATGTAAAATATCCGGTGTTTGAACGGGAAAATTGTTGGTCTAATTTAAACGATAATATAGTATAACTTATTAATAACTAATTATTTAGTATCTAAAATATATACAAAATAATGTAGTTGTTTATATTTTAAGTAATTTTTTTAAAAAATAAGGAGTTAAATAGGTTAAATTAAGAGTTTACAAATGGGCCGTGTTATACTTAATTTCGGGTTCCCCAAGCTCGATCCGATACAAGGCACGATTATTATCATGCCGTGCTGGACCAAGTTTGTGCTTTAACCTTTAATATGGCCAATCGTACGTATTCCGGCCGTGCAATGCCTTGGGCTTTGAATCCAAGCCTGACATGACACTATAAAGCTTATTGTGCTGTGCCATGCCTAATTTTGGACCGTCCAAGCCCAATATGGGCCAAGTTCGTGCTTTAACCTTTAATATGGCCAAAATCCAATTGTGTCTACCAGGCTGTACCGTGCCGTGGATTGTGACCCTAGATCCGGCACGACACTGTAAAGCCTATCTTACCATGTCATACCGGGCACAGACCAAATTATGCTGGCCCGACCCATTTGTACACCCTGGGTTAAATGAGGTGGGTGAGTTTGGGTTGGGTTGAGGCCCATTATCCGGTCTGACCCATTTCAACACGGGCCCACTGATTCAGAATTCTCCTCTCTCCATTTGACAATTAGAAGTCCTCTTTAGTACGACGCCGACCAACGACCAACGGAGCCCCTCTCTCTCTCTCTACGCCACGTCCGATTCTCACTGCGAACGCTATATAAGACACGTTTGCTTCTTCTTTTCTCTACAATTTATCCATCTCTCTCTCTCTCTCTCTCCTCTTCTTCTCTGTACATCTCTGTGAATCCTTTTCTGGGTATTTGATTTGAAGATGGGAGATGAAATGGGTTCATCTGTAGTTTCCAATAACAGTAACACCAACAACAACAATCATGTTGTGAATATTTACCCTCTCAGTAGTTATTATTTCGGATCCAAAGAAGCTGTTCCCAACAGAGATGAGACCTTGGCTGATCGGATTCATAGGATGAGAATCAAGTAAGACACTCTATATATGTAGAAATCCAATTTCATTTTTGATTGTTTTAGTTGAGTTCGTTTCCTTTCCCCTATGATTTGATCTGAATCTATATCTGTTTCTGATTCAGCTACACCAATAGCGGGTTGAGGACTTGTGTGGAAGCAATTATACTGGTAAGCTCTACTTCTCTCTCTCAAGAAACCTAATTTACTTAATTTGGTCAATTATAGAGATTTTTCTTTTATCCGTATTGGTGATCTTTATGTTTTGATGAATTATGGGGATCTGTTGATCTGGAAAAGCTCAATTATAAGTTCTTAATCTTGTTTGGGATGAACCCATTACAAGACATGTGAACAACTACTATATTTAATATCTATACGTTAATTCTACGATATGGGTAGGGTTCTTATGGCCAATGGATGAAATTTATTCGAAGTGTTGGACGATCAGATGCACTTGGAGTGTGATCCAGCATTTCACAGCCGTTGAAGAACTGTTGTAAGGGTTCTTCATCCCCAAATCCTAGATGCTACCATATCTATAATCCAGGCACTATTGTAATATCCTTTCTGCTTTTCACAACTTGTTTTCTTTTTCTTTTTTTCTATGAGCAATATATATTTAACCAATATACATCATTGGTGACTGTTTGAAGACTTATAATCTGACTGAAGATACAGTTTTTGTAGATTGGGTTGGTGGAATAGGATTCGAGTTAAGGCATTTTGTTGATTGTTTTTGTAGTTGGGATAAGGCATTTTGTTGATTGTTTTGTTTCTTACTTTCCTTAAGTTAAGCATGCCACTTTGGCAATAATGTATTCTAAGTTTTTTTGTTTGTGCGTGTGTGTGCCCGCGTGTGCATTGTGTCTACATTAGACTAAGTAACCCTTTTTAATTAGCCTAAAAGAGCATGCCAATGTGGAAGTGGCTTTGCTTGTGGCATGGTCAATATCGAACACAAATTTTTGTATCAGTTGCATTTATAAACAAACAATTGAAGTTTAGGAATTGGTTCTTCAGTATCCTTGACTACAAAGTGAAGATATTGGAAGGTGTTTAAGATCTTTGTGGAAGAACAATCTTTGACAATACTGTTTATATTGAGAAATGACAAATTTTATATTAGTGAGCTTGCAGGTTGTAAATAATCAATTGAAAGAACTGCATCTACAGAACTGAAGGCAACATGGAGAAGTGAAAGCATAAAAATTAGACCATAATGAACCGTACAAAAACAATGCACAAGTTTGAAAACAAGGAAACCGGGAAGTAGTCATTGTAGGGATTGCATAACTAACATCTAGTTGTGACTTGTGAGAGAGGCCAAGGCCATGGAACTTCAAATTCTAGGCAGGTTGATCCCAAGAGAATTTAACCATCTAAATATCTAATTGAGAGCTAGACCAAATCTCACTCGCATTGATGTTGATCTTCCCCCTTTTTTTTATTTATTGTTTTTTTTTCTTGTTTGTTTCTGCTTGGTCAATCCTAGTTCATCTGGGAAATTATAAGCAAACAGGACTGAGTGATTAACTTCCCAAGGATCATAAATTTCTTAAGAACATGGTACCATCATGAAAACAAATCATATAATGAGGATGTTTCTTTAAATTGTATTTCAAATCAGTCTTCTTGTCTTGTTTCTACAATTCTAGCTTCTATGGTTGGTATACTACAGAACTCGATATCTGTCATTATGATTTTTTTCCTCCTCTCTCTAAAGGTTAATTGCATATGTTAACATTTCAAAAAAAGTATATGTATATTGTTGAACAGGTTGAACTGTTTAAACATCCACATTTGTTACTGTTGCAAGTAAGGAACTCCTTCTTTAAGCTTCCTGGTGGCCGCTTGAGATCAGGTGAATCAGGTACATCTATAACCTCATTCCTCAGAACTGAAGCTATTCTAAACTGTCTAGGTTTATTTTGATGTAAAAGGTTTTACGACATAAAGGATTTTACCTCGAATATGATTTTGGATGGAAGGAAAATAAGCTAGGAAAACAATCTATAACCCTCTAAAATTTGGTGGTGGTATTTTCCCTGTCAAAGATGGTGGTCACGTAGGCATTGGTAGCGGTGGTGGTATTCGACTATTCGTGACACTTGAGGCGGTAGCAATGGCAATGGTGATGGTGGTACCATTACTGGAGGTGATGATCATGTTGTAAATAATGTTAGTGGTGGAGTCATCATCCGAGCTGGTGGTGCTGCCAAAAGTGGTGGTTGTGGTTGTGGTTGTGGGTTTGGTTGTCGTGTTGCCACTTGTGATGGTGATAGTGAATGTGCTGCTATTGTTGGAGGTACAGAAGTTTGTGGTATTGGTGTTATACGTGATGGTTATTTCATAGGTGGTGGTGTTGCTTCCACCCATGGTGATTGGGCTGATGCCACCAAAGGTTGTGGTGATGGTGTTGGAGATGATGGTGACGTTGCCAATAGAGGTGCTTGTGGTGGTTCTAGTAGGGCTGTCAACGGATTGGATTCGGACCAGACAAGGACATATCCAAATTTGATTTGACTAAAAGTCCAATCGAACCGGATCATACTTTATCAGATCATCGGATCATAAATCCCTTACCAAATCCGATTAGTTAAGGATCAGATTCGAACAATTATCGAATTTCTTTGTAAACCTATTTATAGTTACAAGAAATCAGATAAAAAGAAATATAATTTGATTTATTTATTTTTTTTAAATATCCTAAATTAATGACTTATTTTTAAGTATATATTTAATATTTGTAGTCACCCAATTTTATATATACCTACATGTGTATATATATATATATATATATAGTCAACCTATATCTGAATTTGATCGGACTCTTATCGAATCGAATCAACCTATACCTGAATTTGATATGCGGATCGAATTGGATCATATCTTATCGAATTAGAAATCCCTTACTAAATCCTCTTTTTTCGGATCGGATTCGAATCGAACTCGGACCATGATCTGATCCATTGACAGCCCTAGGTTCTAGTTGTGATGTTAGTGGTAGAGATGATTGCACATCAGGCTGATGGCTCTGGTATAACAAAATGAAAGAAAAAGCCTCAATAATGCTGACTTAGGCTTTGTTTGGTTTTGCTTTTCAAAAGTTTGTTTGTTTTTTTTTTTTTTTTTTGTAGCAAATTTATGCTTTTGGAAGCAAAGATAGTGTTGGTTTCACATTAATGTATGTTTGAAAAACTTTTTGAGGTCACTGAGCTGGAGATGACTTATATTATTTTATTTTTCTTCCCCAGATACCGACGGATTGAAGCGAAAGCTGTTAAGCAAACTCTCTGTAGATGGTAGTGACGCTGATTGGGAGGTGACAGTTTCATATTCCCTTCGTATGGCTTCTAGGTGATTAATCCAGTACGATAATCTCGTGCCGTACTTTTGTTCTTCAGGTAGGAGAATGCCTTGGAATGTGGTGGAGGCCAGATTTCGAAACATTACTATATCCATATTTGCCACCCAACATAAAAAGGCCCAAGGTTATTTGGTCCTCACAAGTTACAACATTCATATTTTGTTGATATATGAGCTCTAATTGTTGTACATTTCTTGTTTCACAGGAATGCACAAAACTTTTTCTTGTGAGATTGCCAATGAGTCAGAAATTCATTGTACCAAGAAACATGAAATTGCTTGCAGTTCCACTCTGTCAAATTCATGAAAATCACAAGGTAGAAGGAAAATTTTTTATTTTTTATTTTTTTTGGTGACATGGAACCCCCGACTCTACTTAGTGGGGACAGAGTAAAACCCCGGATAAATGACCCCACCCACAAGGACCATATATCAGGCAAGCCCGGAGACTTGAACCTGGGACCTCCAGTTCCTGAGCTATAGAGCCTGCCACTTGAGTTAACCCGTGTGGGTGGTAAAAGGCATTATTATTGGAGTTGCATAATTCAAGTATTGAACAGTTTTAGGTTTAAGATTTTGGGATCTAATGGTTTACCATTGTTTCATTTTGTAGACATATGGTCCGGTAATCTCAGGAGTCCCGCAGCTGTTGTCGAAATTCTCCTTCAACATCATTGAACCTTGAATCAGAACTCTCTAGGTTTACCTGAACTAATTGAAGGGGATGAATTGCATTTTGGAGGAATCACATTGAAGAGTGTTAGATGTTTTATAACTCCATCACAACATTGTTCATGTAAATAGCTTAGTCTTGTAGAGGTAATTTCTACTACAGCTTTGTAAAGAAATCTTGCACAAAGAAAAGGGTACTAAGAAAACAAAGAATCATACAAGCTTATTATTGCTTCATTGTTTCTCATTTATTATGTCCTGGGTTCTTTGCTATATCAGTTTTTTTTTAATTCTCTTATATTTCTCAATAAATAAATTAACCTTGGGAGAACCCGTTTTGAGTTGTACTTTTTCAGATTAAATTAAAGTCGGTCATGCTTTTAAAATTGTAATAAAATTGGTTGAACTTTTTTAAAATGTTTTAAAACGAATGGTCCTGCAACAGTGAAGGACCATTCCTTCTGAAAATGTCTTTTTGTCATATTTTGAGTGTTTTTAAATATAATTGAAATTAGAGGGGAAATGTCCATTGTACCCTTCTTTATAAAACATCAAAATTGTCTTCTTCCCTCCTTTTTTGATCAAACGAACCATTTTTTTCCCTTCCTTTTATCTTCTCCGTTCATGTTCTTTAGCTTTGCTTTCGTCAGTTCGCCATTTTCTTTGGGATTGCGGTATTGTCCTGTCTTCCATTTGTTTTCCCTCCCTTTAGGTTTAATCTCCATCTCCTTCTCTACATTTTGTTTTTCATTTACCTTCTTGGGATCCCTGCGTTTTCTCTCTATCCTCCATCATCAGTTCATTAAACTGATTCGTTTACATTAGGCTTTTGTCCTTTGTTAGGATTTGGTTGTTGAGATTAGGGTATCGTTGGGTTCGGAGGTATTGAGCCTGTTAGAATCTTATGCTCCATCGACGGTTCTCGTTTTTCTTGACCTAGTTATCCATTTCAGGCTCAATCTAACCGAGGTATGATTTTTTTTTAAATATGTTTTTTCTTCGCAATTCTACAATTTTCGTTTCGTAATTGTAGGATCTGGCTTCATAATTAAAACCTTTTATTTCCCTCTAAGCAAAGTATTTTGTTTTTATCAGTAATCAATTTGCCAGTATATGGCCGTAATTACTCCCTGTCAGAGTTTCCACTGAAGTGGATGCTTGTGATCAATTAACCATTTTATCTTCTTAGAAGCAACGTACTGTTTTTAATTAGTAATAAATTGACCTCTGTATGGCCTTAATATCATAATCATCAAAGTTCTGAGATTGCTATCTCATGCAATTGAAAGGGCCCAGTTATGTTCAATTAATGGTCATGATATATTTATATTTATTTTATCTGGTTTGTGGAATTAAGAATTGCATAAGTAGGCATTATAGTAATATAATCTTATGATTTGAAAAGCATAAGCTACTACTAAGTTTTCGATGATATTTTGTTAAGATTTCGAAAGCACTTCCTAATATTATATTACAACTATAATATTAGAGTTGTTCATATTTGCATACAATTACAAATTGTATTTATTTGTTGTTGAATGTTAATTAATAGGATGGTCACGGTGAAAACACTTTTGTGCTATTGTTTCATCGATAGTGAGGTGATATTGGACGATAGAGGAGAAGTAATGACGAATGAAGATGGGACCAATGTTTATAGAAATGGTCGTGTCAATGCATTAGCTATTGATGAAAGGACACGGTTGGATGAATTTTTATTCGCTGTTGAGCAAAAGCTTAACGTATCTATGGAGGGGAAGACTGTTAAGTTAACGACCTTGATAGGAAGGAGTATATTACTAACTATTTCTGATGAAAAAGATTTCAAGAATATGATCACTTTCAATGAACGATCAGTTAAGGTTTATATATTCGAAGATGAGGAGCCGGCGACAAACATCATTGCACCTTCCAGGTATTTAAATAGTCATACATATCTTGGTTAAATATATGTGTATCAGAATGTTATATTAAAGTAATATATGAATGGTTGGTAGAACTATCTAGAATAATTTACGGTTAAATTATGATGTGAAAACAAGTCCTAACATGTACGAGTGAAGTCAAAATTCTTATGACTATCATAGAAGCAATGGAGGGCCCACCAGGTGTGCATCCCTGCCTACTTAGTGGTGCATCATTGCACCACCAAGTGAACAAGGGCATTCCCACTGGGTGGTGCATCCCTTCCCACTTAGTGATGCATCACCCAGTGAACAAGGGCATTCCCATTGGGTGGTGCATCCCTGTGCACTTAGTGGTTTATCCTTATGCACTAAGTGGTGTATCCTTATCCACTTAGTGGTGCTTCCTGTCACGCCCCAAACCCGTAACCCGGATCCCTAGATGGGATGGCACGAATTACGAGGCGCGACCTTCGGGATCCATTTCTATACCGTGGAATAGCATATCATAACTAAAGATAAAATGAAATAAACACACTTTATTCATTCAACAGAGTGCGGAAGCAAAACTAAAATCAAATAAAAGACTAACTACTAGCACTCAACTGGGCCATTATTACAACAATTCTCAAATAATTCAATAAACGTAACATCTGGTCTGTAAACAAAATAAAATAACGAAT
>JAUPMG010000010.1:1981756-2011306 GCA_031762675.1 Pachysandra terminalis
GATCAAGCCTATAGATCTGTTTATACAAATTGGCGACAATGTCTAAAGAGAGAGTCTTTACCTTGTGTAAGACCAAAGTGGTGCATATAACTTCTTCTCTATAGTGGATTGATCATCATCTGGACGTGGTCCCGAAGAGTAGGTTTATAACAAACCTCGTTAAAATTGCCTGTGTCATATTCTAATTTTATGTGTTTGTTTCAATTAAGTTTGATTAATTAACATCCTCAGATCTAACAGGTGCCATCCAACTTAATGCCAATCTATGCAGTGGAGTCGTCGTAGTTTGGTGTATGGGGTTGGGTCTCATTTTTGGTCACGACCTCCGTCATCCTTGCTATTAAATCTTCTAAGATGGAGTCGGTAAGATTTCCGCCGTGTTGCACCACATCAGTTGGTTCCACCGTAGTTTCTGATCAGTTCTCAGGCTTTTGTTTTCTGGTCAAGGTTCGGCTGCAGCAAAGATCCTAGGATCTTGCTCTGATACCATGTCAGAAAAGGAGTTTTGTCTTTACAGGAATTAATACAACTATATAGCAATACAAAGAGAGTTTTGGAAACTCCTCTAGGCTGTACACTTTCTGAGGCTAATATCACGGTTGACGCTTGAAATAAGGGATTTTAAATTCAAACTGATCCTACAATTTCTCCAATCAGTTCTTCATTGACAGCTCACGCCAACAGATTTTACACAACTGAATGAATTCAAATATTAATTTAGTCAATGTGGGATTACAAAGAAGATTATTGTTTGTATTTCGTAGTTGTAGATGGAAAACAAGGTGTTCTTCTTGGCAGAACTTGGCTTGATGCACTATGCCACCATAATGTACTATCCATCGATGTTTGCAGCTTCTGCAGTCTATGCTGCACGGTGCATCCTGAGCAAGACTCCTCTATGGAATGAAACCCTTAAGGTCCATACAGGGTTCTCTGAACCACAGCTCATGTAATGTCCAATTTTCTTCTTTCAATTTTGTTTACAATATATGGGTATTAGCTAATTAATTAGTGGCATTTCTCTATGAAAGGAATTGAGCAAAGCTTCTGATTAACAGTCACTCACTAGCAGTACACAGCAGCAAGTTGATGAAGGTGGTCCACGGACAGTATTGCAATGCTCAACTCAGTGCGGTTGCTGCTCTACACCCTCCAGCGAAAAATATATGACTCTTAGTTCTTATACTTTCGGAAAAATCACAAATTTCTCTGATTGTGATTTACTGTAACTCTAAATGTAATGTAAACTCAGCATTCAATCATCCATTTTACACATGAGTTGGTTCTTTTATTTTGTGTCTGGAAGACTGGAACACAATACATTGTTGTTTCCTTTGGTTTCTTAAATAAATTTTGTTTTATTTTCCTTCTTCTGAGGTTTCTCCTTGTGTTTTCAGATGTTCTATTATAGGTTTTGTACATGGAAAAAGAAGAAGCATATTTTACAAAACGAATTACCGTGAAGAAAATGCAAACTATTTATCATCTTTATGATGAAGCCAAGTGCAAAATGGTTCTTCAGAAATCTGTTGAGACTTTTTGATGAACTTGTTGCGAAAATCATCCGTGACATTTAGCTTCGAAATTGTTTTTTCTCAACCATAAAGATGAAAAGTTGTATACAAACTGTGCAGCTCCTCGAATGGTAATATACATATATATATACTAGTTTTTCCCTTCACGTTCTTCGCACATGGCGGGCCTATAAACAAATACAGTTTATCAATATTCTCTAGCTTTTCATTGTTCTTAACGACTTCTTTATCAACTTCAAGCATATCCAAATGATCAACCATCTCCTTGATGGTCCGAAATCCCAATTGAGACATAATGTCCCGCTGCTCCTCAGCTAGCATAAAGAAAAAGTTCGACATGTTCAGGTTCTTCGGTGAACTTCTCGCAGAGAACAGGATCTTGGGTAGCAATACCAACTGGTCAAGTTCTCATGATGATGCAACAACCAAGGGTTATAAGAAGAGCAGTACTGAAACTCTGAGCCAAGTGCAGCAATGGCCACATCCCTTCCGGCTTTTAGTTGGCCATCTGTCTGGAGGATTGTTCAGCCGCGGAGGTCTTTGGCAACTAAGGTTTGGTGGGTCTCAGCCAACCCAAGTTCCCAAGGGAGCCCTGTATTCAAGGATTTGTTTTATCTTCATCATGAAACACAAACAATCCACAGGGACTTGAAACCGTCTAATTTGCAAGTAAATCACCGAGGAGAAGTCAAGATATATTACTGACTTTATTATTTATTTTTTTTTTCAGGGTAAACTGTGTATTCCTTAATTCTTTACTTAAGGAAAGCAAAGAGCTTTGAGGGCAGTGATAGTTATCTTCAAATTATTAATTCCTTATGTCTCATAAGCAGAAGAAGTTGCATCCTACACATCAAAGCTGCTAGTTGAAATGTGATATATTACAAACTTGAATCGGAAATATAGAGAGAAGGAGAACAATATTGATCCCAACATAATGAATTCAGATTGAGCAAACACTTTCCATTCAATAATTTGGATCCTAACAACAACGGGAACTGAAAACATAGAACAGTCGTAGTACTGATCAACTGGCAGTTGAGGATGTTGAGAAGGGAAACTCTTGTTTTAATCAAATGCCTAAATACACATCCTAATCTCTCCTCCATACCTACGATGTATATCTCCAACGCTTCCAGTCTTCTTTTCACATATACAGGTTTCACAAGCTCACCAGAGAGAGATGGCTTCTAGGCCTATAGTTCCACAGCAACAAAGAGGTTTAGTTTCCTGCTTTTCTTTTTATTTGATATTCTTGATCATTTAGACCTTGAAACTTAAAAACTTAACAGTTTCCCTTGATTTCAAAATTAATATACAGTTTATGCCATAATTTGCAGAAAAACCCAGTTAGCATTGTCACTGTAGGAGGCATAGTTGTTAGAAAAGGAGGTGTTGTTGCAGCAAAGGATGCAGCTCAAAAGATGGTTACTGTTAAGCCAAAACCTGATAAAGTCATTGAGATTATTAGCCCAGATACAGAAGAGGGGTATACTAAAAAGGAAAACCCTGCAAGCCAGTCCTCAAGGAAGAAGAAGGTCCAAACCCTCACTTCGATTCTTACTGCTCGAAGCAAGGTGACTTCTTTTGATTGACTGCCTCTCTTCTTTGTTGTTCTCTGTCAATTTTTCTTGAACACCCATTAGTTAATTTTATCATCTGTTTCCAATTTGATATAATACTTCAGGAGGCTGCTTGTGGTTTGACTAATAATAAACCAAAGGATCGGAGGATTGTCGACATTGATGTAGCAGATGCTGCTGATCAGTTGGCAGTTGTTGAATATGTTGAAGACATATACAAGTTTTACAAGCTCAATGAGGTATGTATTGCGGTTTGATGTTTATCCTTACATGTCTATTAGAGAGAGACTGATGTTCTGTAACTGTTCTGATGTGGAATGCAAGTCGAGTCCACAATTACATGGACTCACAGCCAGACATAAATGAGAAGATGAGAGCAATTCTCGTGCGCTGGCTGATAGAAGTTCATAACAAGTATGAACTAAACCCAGAAACTATCTATCTTACCCTAAATATTGTTGATCGATTCCTTTCAATGAAAACTGTTCCCCGGAGGGCATTGCAGTTGCTTGGCATCAGCGCCCTTCTCATCGCCTGCAAATATGAGGAAATTTGGGCTCCAGAGGTGTAAATAGATACAACTTGATGATTTTGTTGATCGGGATCAAGCAATAATAATAAACAGTAAAAACAAAGATCAAAACAATGCACACAGATATACGTGGTTCGGCAAAGCCTACGTCCACAGAAGAGAAGAAGTTTTCACTATGTCAAAAACGAATTAGGGTTAGAACTTATACTCCTATCTAATATATATAGGACAAATCCCCGATATACCCTTACCGTACCGCAGCGTCGCCCCTCAGGTCCCTCCCCCTTGGATCTAGAGACTAGTGAATATGAGCCACCCACTACCACCCCCACCCACCACCACCGCTGCCGCCGCCGCTGCCGCCACCCCCTTTTCAATAATTGTTTCTAATTGTACAGAATTGATTAACCTCTTGTTCAATTGCAGGTTAATAATTTCGTTTGCATATCAGATCGAGAGTATACACGAGAACAAATATTGGCAATGGAGAAAGCGATTTTGGGCAAGCTTGAATGGAACTTGTCAGTTCCTACACCTTACGTCTTTCTTGTCCGTTTCATCAAGGCGGTCGAGTGTGATCTTATTATTGATTTTACACAAGTGAATGAATTCTACTATTAATCTAGTCAATGTAGGATTACTAAGAAGATTATTGTTTGTATTTTTCGTAATTGTAGATGGAAAACATGGTGTTCTTGGCAGAACTTGGCTTGATACACTATGACACCATAATGTACTGTCCGCCGATGGTTGCAGCTTCGGCAGTCTATGCTGCGAGGTGCACCCTAAACAAGATTCCTCTATGGAATGAAACCCTTAAGGTCCATACAGGGTTCTCTGAACCACAACTCATGTAATGTCCAATTTTCTTCTTTCAGTTTTGTTTACAATATATGGGTATTAGCTAATTAATTAGCCAAGTTAGTTATTAGCCATTTGCATTTCTATATGACATAGATTGTGCAAAGCTTCTGGTAAACTTTCACTCACTAGCAGTAGACAGCAACAAGTTGATGAAGGTGGTCTACAGAAAGTATTGCAATCCTAAACGCAGTGCGGTTGCTGCTCTACACCCTCCAGCGAAAAATATATGACTCTTAGTTCTTATACTTTTGGGCAAATCACAAATTTCTCTGATTGTGATTTACTACTCTAAATGTTTCTTTTATTTTGTGTCTGGAACACAATACCCTGTTGTTTCTTAAATAAAGTTTGTTTTATTTTCCTTCTTTGGAGTTATCACTTACTATTCTTGTCTGAAAAAATTATATGATATAGTTCATTTTAGGAACCTCAAGATATGAAAATATTTGTAGGTAACATTGAGAAGCCTTTTTACATGTGATTGCAGCATGATTTTGGCCTTTATGGATGATATTCTAGTAAAGTCTCTGCGAGAATCAGGTTGGAGCTCGAGCTCCTTCAGAACTTTCTTCCCTGAACACTCTATTTCACTTCCTTTTTGGTATTTTTCCAATGTATAATTCAGTCAGATAAGAAATGAGTAGTAGTCCAGATTGCTACTGCAGCTCCTGCAGTCGGCTTTCCACCATCTCTAATAACTACAGTTCACCTCTTATTTTTACGCTAGGAGTGCAGATAGTTTGTCGCCGGTGCGGCATGAGATGAAGTAGGTTTTACCCAGAATTGGATCCCATCTGCGATCCGACTGGATTGAAATTAAATCATAGCCCAACTTGTTTAAGCACAATTGAAGAACAAATTCAGATGTCATGACAAGAAGTAGCAATGATAACTTCATTTAGGTTGAGGTGTGAACAACCGAAGCCTTGAAATCTATGAACACTGAACCTCACTAGGTTGACTTGTCTTCCCTTCTTCTTATGCAGCAGCAGATAACAGAGGCAAATAGCATTTGAAAAATCTATGTAAAACAAACTCAAGAATTGATAAATGAACAGGAGAAAGTTAGCCGCAAAAATGTAAATAAGAACAAAGGGGAACCATTAGAAGGTTGTATAGACGCGCATTTTCGAAACTTGCTAAATCTATTGTAAGGCACCATGTAGTAGAAACAATATAAAAGCTACGGGCCTCACAGACACTCAAAAAGTGAAAAACACAAATACAATCAACCAGTTCATTAGTGACGTGATCTCCCCGCTTCCTGTCCATACAGCAGCTCAAATTTACATAGCCAGAACTTGGCATGGAGTATTGGCAAAGACTTGTTAAGGACAAGGATATATATTCGGATTGAATCGGACGAATTCTTGGACCGAAAATCCCTAACCAAATCCACTTTTTCCGGATCTGATTCGGATTGAACTCGGATCATGATTCGATCCATTGACAGCCTTACTACTTTGAGTGTGGTTCGAGCAGCGGGCTTCCAGTCCACAGACCCACGGTGTTCTCCCGAGATTACCTTCTCTTCGGATCAGAGTTGGCTTTGCTGATGCTTCCTGTTGTCGCCACATGGCACGAGATCAACCACCCACATGATCGTTCCATATACGGTATCTTCACTGAGCCAATTCACTGTTTTCTGGTCTAACTTCCGGTTCAGTTTTCAGAGTGGTTTCTTGCTCTAGTACGTATTATCTACTCTGAACCTCTGTTAGCAAAACGCCGTTTAAAATTCCTTTTTTTTTTTTTTTTTTTGTCAAAAAAACACGTTTTGATGCTTAAAACATTTTAAACTCTGTTTAAAACTTTATGTAACGAAAAAAATGCGTATTTTTCACATAAACATATTAAACACGTTTTATACATTTTACGTTTAAAACTTTTCAAAAATACTAATCATTTTTCCTTTTTAGATATAAAAAAAATAAATATATTTATTTATTTTCCATGATTTGGGTTTTATTGAATCTTTTTATTAGCTTTTATCTTACGTGTTATTTTCTTTGAGAGGTTTAAGTATTTTTTTTGTTAATCTTTTTTATCTAGTACTATTGTGATTCAAAGTCTACCAACTCTCTAGACTTACTATGGAATAATAATAAAAAAAAGCTTTTAACAAAGAGATGAAAAGAGAAATGGATTTTAATTAATGTTTATTTTTTTATTCAATTATTAAATTTAAAATTTAAAATCTTTAATACTACATTATATTTTTATAAAAAATAAATATTGATAATATTAAAGTTTATTATAGTAGTGAATGTAAAATATTTAGGATTATAAATTAGATTTTAGACTAATACTATAGTATTTTCTTAAATTTATTGGTAATTAACTAATAGTTTCACTTTTATGTTCACGGTTTTTTCATTCTGTATTTTTGGATCTCTGTTGTATTAAACTCGAACAATTTAAGCAACGTATTTTTGAAATTTTTGTTTCATTGACCGTTTTTTTTTTACTTCATATTTTTTAGTAAATACCATATTAAACTTGATGTTTTTAATCAACATATTTTTTACGTTTTTGTTTTATTGACCTTTCTTGACTTCGTCTTTTTGAATAAAGACCGTATTAAACTTGATATTTTACCGTCTCGTATTTTTTGGCCGTATCACGTTTTGCTAACAATGTTCTGAACTCCCAAGTTTCAGTCACTACAGATGAACATGGTAGATGGATGAGCTCCATGAACGGTGATAGATGAAGACAGCCAGACAGAGCATCAGATCTTGATGCTGCTTATCACTACCTTACACTGAACCCCACTTTAAAATAAAAAAAAAAACAAAACTCGAGACAATCTCTGTCGTGAAGAGAGAGAGAGAGTGTGAAGTCTTAAGTCTTTCTTTGCTGTTATTTCAAATGAAGACGTACTTTTCTTTGCATGACTTGCGACGACTCTTCTAGGAGAGAGCAGAGAGCACGAAGAAGAAGCCATGAAAAAGGGGAAATTAAGCCCTAACCTGAAGCTCTCTTTGCCTTCCTCACACGAGGCTTCCTTCGCTAAATTCCTGTAAGTCTCTCTCTGTGTGGGTGTGTGTGTGTGTTGGAATATGTTATCTGTGTTTTTCGTTCTTCGTTAATTGATCCTAGTGAGGGATTCTAAAGCAGAACTCAAAACGGTACGTTTAAGGACGGTGACCTGCTCGTCAACAAGGACGGAGTTCGAATCGTTCACCAAAACGAAGATGAAGCGGTAATAAAGAAAACTCTCCATTGCTACTTAAATCGAATTGCTCTAGATATATATATTTTTTCTTTGATTCCGTTTCCTGCCATTGAATTGTAGTTTCTATCTGAATCTCAAATTTTGATGATTTACACTTCATACTTGATGAGACTTCTGCTTTTACTAGTTTGTAAGACTTGTCGCGTGTTAGGTTGGGGGAAAAAAAAAAAACCCGGTTTGCCTCATTACCTGAATTGGTGATTAACTTAACTGATGAGTAAAGGAAAATGAGATCCCAATTCTATGAAATTTAACTTGATAACATGTTGAAATCTCAATAATTTCTTAATAAAATCCATTTCTATTATAAGAACCTATTTTTTTCTAGTTTAACCAATTTGGCATCCTTCAGTCCTAATGATTGTGTTACTCTTCTTATATACATCTATCGATACTATATAAAACCATTTCTCGGCGTATTATAAAAACCTATTTTTCCTAGCTTAGCTAATTTTGGCATCCTTCGGTCCTTCTAATGAGGGTTACTCTTCTTATAGACATCTATGCTTACCATATATATATATATATATATATATATAGATATATAGATATAGATATAATGTAAGGAGTTATCTCAGAAAGAGTGCCAATGCTTCTATTTAATTTTCTAACACTAACCTTTATATCTAATAAAGTGTAATATATTTTCGAACATTTTTGTCTTTTACTTGTTCTATCCTATTTGGGAAGATATGGTGCGGTTACACTAAAACTCTTGCAATCATGCTCGCTTGGTTTTAGTTACTACAACAATGGCTCGATTAAAAAAAAAATTGTTTCGCGTTTCCTACATTCTCTCTTCTAAAATTACTTTTTCTTAAAAACATTTTTTTTTTGGTTGTGAAATAAGACTTATCCTTACCTACATGCAGTACTGCATGTGCTACCCTCTAATAGTGATAATTTCATGATGCAATACAGACTATGCTATTTTTTATGCTGTCTTTTAGTTTTCAGATATCTTATTTACTTGCTGTGTGGGTCACTTTTTTCAGCCACAACTTATAAAGCCATCAGACAACCAATTGAACTTAGCTGATTTTGACACAATTAAAGTAATCGGCAAGGGTAATGGCGGGATTGTACAACTGGTGCAACATAAATGGACACGCCAGTTTTTTGCTCTTAAGGTACTATACATGTTTCATGCTAATAAGCCGGTTTTGTTTAGTTTTCTTCTCATGTTTGCAATTTTTTTTTTCCTTCTCAACCAAATAGGATTATCTTTCCTTGCTCTAGTCCTTTTTCCATGAGATTTGTTGAGATGCTCCCCACTCTTTGTCTCTATTTCTCAAAATCCAGATCCAGAAATTTGCGGTTCCCTTTAGAATAAAGCCTTTGTTTGGATAGTGGTGCTTAATAGGACTAAGACTAACAACATCGTCCAAAGGAGGTTTTGCCTTATTTCCCCAATGCATCATGTCAATTTGCATAAGACAAGAGGAGTCATATGACCAGTTATTCCTTCACAATGATTTTGCTCATAAGATATAGAGGCATTTCTTTTTTCTTTTTTCTTTTTTTTTTTTATTTTTTGTAATATTTTTGTTTATTCCAGCTTACACTAGTGAAATGGTGATGTAGTGGAGAGTCTGGAGCAAGGTTTTAAATTTCGATTTGGCCAGACATTTTGCCAAGGGGGCTTGGCGAAATTTCGCCATATTTTGCCCAAAAGTCACCTAAATGGGGAAATATCGCCATGTCGCCAAACTAGAAAATGATGACATTTCGCCAGCATGCCGCGGCATGCTGGTGAAATTTAAAACCTTGGTCTGGAGACCACATGGTTGGGGTCAAAGGTAGATTAATGGCCAGGTGTTTGTCTCACGCTATTATGTGGGTTAGAGTAACAAGAGGATATTTGATGATAGATTCTTAGATAGATTGGAGATTATTGATAGAGTAATAATCATGATTTCTCATGGCACCTATGCCTCGCATCTTTAGAGGGATTATTCGGAGCTTCCAGGAGAGTGGAGAGTGACTATCTTGGCTTCACAACTTCATATCTCCTTAGAGCCCCTTCGGACTGGTGTGCTCCTAAGGAGGTTGAACTTTGATGGATGCTGCTCCTTAAGTAATCTTGGCCCCATGAGATTGGCGGAGTTTTTCATGGTTACTCAGGGATTATAGGTCATGCTTTTCAAGCTCCAATTGAGAAGGAGATTCAATTAGAGTGGAGTTGCTTGCCATTGTCACAAGCTTAAAGAGATATAATCCTTCAGCATTTTAGACTGCTCATTAAGGGGAATTCCTTTACTATTACCTCATGGCTTCATAGACATTCTTCGTTCTCTTGATATTTTGTTCATTTGTTAGATTATTTTCCTTGCCAAACATCTTGTTCTCCAAGTTACAAACATCTTATTCTCCAAGTTACAAAAAGCAGTTAATGCCTTAGCCGATAGTGGATTTGAGAGGGAGTCTACGTTAGAGGTATCCCTACTCCAGAGTCTAGAGATCTAGTGAGGTGGACTAGTCTTTGGTACCTTTTCAAGGTCTTTTTTCCCCTTGTTATGTTAGGATCCCTTTTGGTGATTGTATTTGTCTTTGTCTGGGGATGGCAAGCTTTGTTGGCTTTTTTCCCCTTATTTTGTTTTATGTTTTAGTTGTTAGTTGTGTATTAATTATCTTTTTTCTCTGTATTACCCCTTCTTTTTCGAATAAAATCTTCATTACTTGTCAGGGAAAAAAAAGGATAGCGCATCAAGTTATGGAATTCTATCATGTGGGAATTTGTATATCTTGTATGTATGCATAAATAGACGTATATTCTATATATGGGTAGATATGTCTTTTTTTATAGGAAAAGACTGTATGCTACCTTTTATTAATCACTTAAAATGAGCAATCTAATAAAGCTTTCTTGAGCAAACATTAATTCTTAATATTTGTTTCAATCATATAACGATGACGTTTCAAAATAAATGAAAGTTTCTTCAATCAGTAAAGAGTATGTATTTTATATTTATGTATGTATTGAAAAGGTAGTGACAAAATCCCAATTTAAAACTTGAAGCCTTGAACAAGCAGCCTATGTACACGAAGAGTATAAACTTACTGGCTGAATGAGCAAAAAATCTGCAAAGACCTACAGAACCTACAAAAGCCTGTACAGAGAAGGGCCAATGACTAACTAAACTCCCCCTTACAAATCCCACAAAATTCCCCAATCACGTAGGAAAGAAGAAAAAGAGATGTTCCTGAATTTTGGAAGATTGGTAGCCCAAGGAAATAGTAGAGATAATGCTCGAGCTGTGACTACATCAAGATTGTTTTCCACACCTTCAAATATGCTCCTGTCTCTTTCATTCCAAATGAATCCAGAAAATATTTAAGGGACACATTCCACAGCAAAGCTCTTCTATATCGGCCTCTCTTCCAAACTCAACAACAAAGGAGCTCTCTAGTGTCCTAGGCGTAGACCACCTCAACCCAAACTTCCTCAGAAAAAAACTCGAAACATGATGGGCTAATTTGCAATATATAAATAAACATGCTACGGATTCAGCTTTTGAAGCACAAACACAATGATGGTTTGGAAACGCCCACCCCCTATTTATCAAATGATCAATGGTTAGGACTATTTCTAAGGTCACAGTCCACATGAAGAATTCCACCTTTGGAGAGAGATGGAGTGACATAATAATCTCACTGGCTCTAACATAATATTCGTCTGAACTAGGGCATGGAAATATGTTCTCACTGAAAATGTCCCTGTCTTGTGTCACCCCCAACGCCTAGCATCAGATCATCTTTTAGAACATACTATTGTAGCACAAATATCAGCAAGGTCATGTACTCCAACTTCCTATTAAATAAAGGTCTTCTAATGCCTAGGTTCCAAGAATTTCCAATATGGTCCCCAGTTACCAAATCATTGATCCGCAATAATTAGATCCTGGTTTGTTCCTCCATCCTGCCCAATAAAACATTAGGGCTTGTTTTCACTTTTCAACAGAATCTTTTGCAGTTCCACTATTCCCATTGCTTCTCGATTAGTGGATGAATCTGAATTACGCAACGGAGCTCCTAATGAAGTTTATACCTTAGTCGATCTCCTCAATCTTTATTGATTCGAGGCAATGATTTATTTTGTTTAACAAAAGTGAAGATGAGATGCTGAAGCCAAACCCAAATACTAAAGGAAAATTACAATAGTTAGTTAATTTAAAACTTTCGCTCTGCTTGATTCATTTACGGAAAACTTCATTGGACTATTTATCTGTTCTATTCAACTATTTAATTGGAAATCAGGAAGCATGCTCATGGTCATATCGGGTACTTCCTATGCCGGCTAATATATTTCATTATTAAGAGAAATCTGTCATTCACCAACTTTAAAATTTATGAAAGTGTGAGACAGAGAACAACCACCACCCTTCTTTTCATATAACCTTTTTGTTTCATGAAGACCACAACATCCATGTACAACGCCTCTTGCACACTGCTCTACAATAATTAGCTGTACTATTCTCTATACCCTGTCCTCAATGTGGTTGAAAGTAGTTGAGAACATAGATCAAATAAAAGGAGGTGAACAAGAAAGAGTTCAATTTTACTTTTTTAGATCCAGAAAGCCTAATGATGAGTAACTAAAAGAATGGTAATGTTTTGATCTGCAAAATATGTGAGCATAATGTGAACCCATTATGAGTATGGTTGGGATCTTCCATATTTTGCATTGTTGAGTTCAAACCATGCTCGTAAGTCATAATTGGTTCACTTACCGAGTTCCATCCATTTCCACCAAGTTTAACAACAGTCTAGTTCACTCAATTTGTCAGAAACTAGAGGATCTACATGCCTTTAACTTATGTAATCCTTGGATTACATTATTATGAACTTTGGCAGCAGTTTATGATCATTAAAGTATCAAGAGAAAGAGTTAGACCCAATTATCGACTGATATCTTTCTAACTTTAGTAAGTATTAGATCCTTGATCAAACCTATTAAATGTGTTGGCAGATCGAATCCAATTTACATGTCTGATTCGCATTCCTTTCCTCTCTCTCTCTCTCTCTCTCTCTCTCTCTCTCTCTCTCTGATGGTTTAAGAACTTGGAATTGGACCCTGCTAAGACCTATACATACACATACCAGCAATGCCAGTAGATACTGGTTGATACAAAGCAAGCTTTTTTTTTTTTTTCGTAATGAAGCTAACTTTAATTTTTGGCAGAAAAAAGATAAAAACAATTACCAAGGAATCTGAAAAAAAGATGTTAATAATTGCTTTCCATGTTCAAATCAATGAAAATGACATTGAAAATGAAAGATTCCCTATACTGCTATACACAAAATCCCCAAACTTTGGTAATACACTAATCTTCTTGAATCCCCTTGATTGTCAACCAAAAGCTGTTTTTCTTCAAATATTTGAAGAGGAAATCACAAGATATCTTGATTTGTGAAGTTCTATAGCTTCAATGATCAGTAGAAGGGTTCCAATAAAAAACAATTGAGCCCCAAATTGTGATTTAAATAGAAATCGAGTACTGTTATGCATCAGTGCACAGTACTGTCATGCAACTCATGCCATTGTTCAGGGTGAGTCAAATTTTGGAATTTTTGTTTAACTCTACGGTCTTGCCAATCAAATATTTTATAGACCTGTATTCTTGTTGATATATTAGCTCTTGGTTCAAATAGTCATGCTTGTGAATAGACAATTCATACTAATTCTGTCGCATATTAGCCCATCTCTGTTGATATCTGTACAGTCCAGTACTCATTAAACAGTCTTGCTCTATGTTGTTGTGTTACTAGTCTTTCGGAGAAAAAGGTCTGACGCACTCCAAAATAACCAGGTTATCCAGATGAATATTGAGGAGTCTTATCGCAAACAGATTGCGCAGGAAGTGAAGATCAATCAGTCAGCACAATGTCCTTATGTTGTTGTAAGTTACCAGTCTTTCTATGCTAATGGAGTCATATCAATAGTTTTGGAGTACATGGATGGAGGGTCTCTTGCAGATTTTCTAAAGAAAGTCAAAACAATTCCTGAGCAATTTCTTGCTGCCATTTGTAAGCAGGTGGGAGTTTTTGTCAATCTCGACTTCAAAATTTTCTTTTATTTTAGTTTAGTGAGCAAGTTATAGAAACTTGTATAATCTTTAAGGGAAACACACTCATTGGATTCCTTTCTGTACCTAGCAGGTGCTAAAGGGTTTGTTTTATCTTCATCATGAAACACACACAATCCACAGAGACATAAAACCGTCTAATTTGCTAGTAAATCACCAAGGAGAAGTCAAGATTACTGACTTCGGTGTGAGTGCTATACTGGCTAGTACCTCTGGTCAGGCGAACACTTTTATCGGCACGCACAGCTACATGTCTGTGAGTAAATTTACTTATTTTCATGGAAAATTATTTGCGTCATTTTTAGCACTTCTTTTCTGGGTTGCTTATGGATAAGTACCTCATCCATAATCTTGCTCACCTTTTAGGGATATAAACTAAATCCATAATCTTGTTACTCTTTGGAAAATTTAAGTTGCTAATATGAAATTGTGTTCCATAGCCAGAGAGAATCAGTGGAAACAAACATGGCAATAGAAGTGACATTTGGAGCTTGGGATTGGTTTTGCTGGAGTGTGCAACAGGCTGTTTTCCATATTCTCCTCCTGAAAAAAGGGAAGAATGGAGCAGCTTTTTTGAGCTCATGGAAGCAATTGTTGATCAACCACCACCTCATGCACCTACTGACAAATTCTCCCCAGAATTCTGTTCATTTATTTCAGCATGGTAAAGATTTATTACCATATGCTTTTCACCTAGTAAGGAGCTGAAAGCTGTTCAAATAGCTTCATGAACCTTACATCAACCCCAGTTCTTTTCTATTGTCTTTAACTAGGAATTATCTCAGCATTTCTTGGTTAGGATTCAACTTCCTTTATATTTGGCATGTCTGTTGCAGCTCAGTTCTTTCATTTCCTATTTAGCTCATATTTGGCATTTCAGTTCACATCATTTTTTTTTCCGGTGGCATGGAACCCCCAACCTTACTTGGTAGGGACAAGGTAAAACCCTGGATACATGATCCACCCACAAGGACCATATATTAGGTAAGCCTGGTGACTCGAACCTGGGACCTCCAGTTCCTGAGCTAGAGAGCCTGCCAGTGGAGCTAACCCGTGTTCTGTACTCCCGTGACTATTACTAAATAGGATTTTATCTTTTTAAGATGGTTCATCACTTGTTTTGTTTCCTATTTCAGTGTACAGAAGGATCCAAAGGATAGACCATCAGCACATGAATTTATGGTATAAACAGTGTATCTATATTACTTTCTAATCATGAATGAAGTGCGATGTGTGAACCATCACTGATCTTGTCTATGGTCATGTGAAAAGCAGAGCCATCCTTTTATCACCATGTATGAAGACTTGGATGTTGATCTTGCAGCTTACTTCACCAATGCGGGTTCTCCACTTGCCTGCCACCTTTTAGCGACCTATTGGTATGCCCTGTGATAGATTCCATCGCTTTCTTGTTAAAGCATAGGTTCATCTCCACCTTATCAAGCTTTTATCTAACGCTCAAAGCTTAGATAATCATATATTGGGAAATCCATTGATATTTTGCCTTATCTGTAGTGTTAATTGACATGAATATCTATATAAACCTTAAATAATACTAAAATTATACGGCCCGAGCCTGATGCATTTAAAGTGCATCAACTCCGAGCCCCGTTCAGCCTGGCTCTACAAATTCAAATGTTTTGCTTTTTAAAATTAAAAAACTATAAATTACAAGGATATTTCATAAATACTTGTAAGAAAAACTAAAAGTTTTGAGATTTATAGTATATTAGATCTATAAAATAGTATACCAACCAAAAAAAAAAGATCTATAAAACAGTACGACTATATAATGAAAGTTAGACATTAGTATTGATAATATAATATTTATATGTATGCAATATAAAAATAGTAATTAAATGTAATCCATAGGTCAGGTTGGGTCGGGCCAATCTAACATAAACCCGAACTTGGTCCAAAAAACTAATTGAGCCTTAAATTTCAGTCTGCCCCGGTCCTACGGGCTTCTTGCCCTTGCCCAGTCATAGGGGCGGGCGGGTCATTCGGCCCATTGCCAAGCCTAATTTGTAGGAAAGGTCACTTTGTTTCTCAATAGTAAATTGTATCAGACTTCTGCGCTTGTCTAATAGGTGCGAGGGTTGGTAACCATGCAAATTAGTTACAAGCTATAACTTTCTTTGTCTGCCTCTCCATTTTCCCACTACATATGGATACAATTGTATGAAGTGCAGGGTTTGCCAAATTCAAGAAATTTGGATTCGTGGACACGGCAATATATTTAAGAAGAAACGAATTGGATGATATTCATAAACTGCCAATAAGATAACCTATTGCTCATACTATATATGTTTAATCCATTATATCTATGAATTGCCATCATTATTCTCAAATTATATGATTTTATTAGCAGAATTTCTCATTTATCCAATATATCTGAACTGGAATACCTGTGATAAAGCTTTTCAGGAATCAGTAGGCCTCTTTTTTTCTTTTTTCTTTTTTTTTTCGGTCGGCCCATAGCATTTCAGATACCGAGCCAAACCCAAGGTTGAATGATGGCCTCTAGATCATTTTACAGGTCTGAATAAACCCACAAGCAAGTGGTGCTAAGGATCTGTGCCATTCCTCCCAATAGGTAAACATTGGATTGCTTAGATATACCATCTATGCTATGGTCCATAAAAGAGGTTGTCTGCCTGGTCTACTGCTGTAGAACCTGATGGTTCGTTAGATTCGACCTGAATTTTTGGCCAGGTTATTACTGGGGTATGTTCATATTTTACCCTTTGGAATGTAGGGATTTAGGGTTTGTGCGAGGGGGTAAAGTTAGTATGTGAGAGAGATATCTATAACCGCCGTTCCTTGATTATAGTGGATTTTCCGCTGCTCAGTGGTTTTTTTTCCGCACGGGTTTTCCACGTAAACTTTAGTATTTCTGTTATTGCTTGTGTTCTATTCTCAACATCTATGTGCATGATACAGTTCTATAAGTCCATGTAAGATTTACGATTGTTCTATGTGAGATCATATGATACAGCTACCATTAATCAGTTGATATGTTTAAGCAACATTCAAATCTTCTGACTGAACTTGTAACTGATGAACATCATTCTTTCGTTTCTGCAGATCTCGCTCTTGCAAATTAAAGCATGTGGGATTATCGTAAAGATAAAGAAGCCCCCGATTGGAGCCGGGTAAAAGTTTATGTTGTCACACCAATTGTAATTTAGGTAGAGAACCAGTGAAGGTTTCACCAAGACAACAAGGAGTGCATATACCTAAGTATCAAGGATGTATGATGCCAAAGGAAGGTATCACTAATTATTTTTGTCTGAAAAAATCATTTGGGATATATAATTCATCTTAGGAACCTCGAGATATGAAAATATTTGTAAGTAGCATGAAAAGCATT
Source organism: Pachysandra terminalis (assembly GCA_031762675.1). Lineage (NCBI taxonomy): Eukaryota > Viridiplantae > Streptophyta > Magnoliopsida > Buxales > Buxaceae > Pachysandra > Pachysandra terminalis. The sequence continues at coordinate 1,998,968 of JAUPMG010000010.1, forward strand.
TTTACATGTGATTGCAGCATGATTTTGGCCTTTATGGTCGGGCCAGGCCGGGCTGAAATTTAAGGCCCAATCAGTATCTCGATCTGGACATTAGATTAGCTTGGCTTGGCCCAGTCTGGCCCGGCCCGATATTACTGAGTAGTATATTACTTTTACTTAAGCTCGTCATCTGGTGGTTGTAGCTTAGTGGTGAGAAGGGTGTAATTCGGTTGGTTTGGTTCGGTTTAGTGATCAACCTAAACCAAACCGAATTGCATTATACTAAACCAAAAATCAAACCAAACCAAATTAGAAAACCGAAAACCAAACTGAACCAAACCAAAATAGAAACCAAAAAATTTGGTTTTTTTGGTTCGGTTCGGCAAAATAATACTATTTTATATACAACACACATAAAAACATATTTATGTATTATATATAATCTACTTTGGTTTTTTCAGTTCGGTTGAAGCCTTAACCGAAAACCAAACCGAACTATTTTAGTTTTTTGTTTTCTAAACCATAAACAAACCAACCGAGTTTTTTTGGTTTGGTTTGTTCGGTTTTTAGTTTAAACCGAATCAATTGATACCCCTAGTGAGAAGTCTACATTAGACTTGGGTTTGAATCCTAGAGGCAAATATGGGCGGGCTTGGGTGTAATGACTTGGGCAAACATTGTTAAGCCGGAAGCTTGGGTCGAGCTGGGCTCGGGCCAACCCAGCCTTGAAACCTATGAAGAACACTGAACCTCACTAGGTTGACTTGTCATCCCCTCTTATCAACCAATGAAGTTCGAAAGCAATCTCATTCCCTTCTAGCCATAATATATCACAAGTCTCAGATAACTAATCAACAACATAAATAAAACATCCAGTTCAAACTATTGAGCCTCTGGGATAACTTCATCCTGAAGTAGAGTGGATAGAAGTTTGTGAGAGGAACTCTTTCCTTGTCAAGGAGGACCATGGCTCAGCATTATCACCTACACAAACTGATTGAACTCTCCAAACCCATACTGAATAAGCGATTCTAAATCAAGCCAAAATTTAAAGGCAAGACAACATTCCTTGATAACTCCTACATTAGTTCAGGATTAAGTCGCACCATGATTTTCTTTTGAAAGAGCTACTTATGAACTGCAGAGGCAGTGAAGTCAGCTCAATTGTGTGCTACTTATGCAGCAGATTACAGAAACGATATAGTATTTGAAAAATCTAGCTAAAACCAACTGAGAAAATTGATTAATTAACCGGAAAGTTAGCAGCAAAAATGTAAATAAGAAACAAAGAGGAACACCATTAGGTCATATGAGGTGTTAACAAGCACATTTTCAAAACCTGCTAAATCTGTTGTAAGGCACCATGCAGTAGAAACAATATAGAAAAAGCTACAGGAGCCTTAAAACTCATAGGAGAAAACAAATACAATCAACCAGATCATTAGTGACGGGATATCTCCCGGCTTCCTATCCCTACAACAGCTCAAATTTACATAGCCAGAACTTGGCTTGGAGTATTGGCAAAGACTTTTTGAAGAACAAGGAATCCCAGTATGGTGCAGATTGTATTGTACATATACCTTTTAAGCCCATGTGAAAAACAGATGGGCCTCAACTACATATGAATTGGATTGAGTTTTTATATCAGTAACCATATGAACTGGGTTGAGTTACATATCGTACAGCTATATCTATATAGATAGAAAATCAAATGGGGGTGACTTGCTTACCATTAGGTTTTGCTCTTGAACTTCCTCTGAGGTTTCAAGTCCACCACAATCACAGTGATGTTGTCCTTGCTTCCCCTTTGGAGAGCAAGCTTTGAGAGACATTCTGCTGCAACTTGAGCAGCAGGATCAACGCCCTCACCCCTTTCTGAAGGAAATACACCGCCATTCTTTTTATGCCAGAGAAGGATTCGTCTTCGAGCAACATCGCAAGCCTCTTCGTTTGTCATCACATCCCATAAACCATCACTCGCTAGAATAAGGCATTCATCGTCTTTTGCTCGAGCGATAATCATCACTTCTGGCTCCGGAATGATCCATGGTTTCAAATATCTGTCACCTACACCCCATATAAAAAATATAACAAGGCTAAGCTTAACAAAACATCCTTCCATTAGACAGGCATTCTATAGCCATATAACATAAATGAAAAGTGCCAGTTTTTGCATAATATTCATATGAAGAATAAACAGGTTTTGCAGATTACCCCATTGTATCTATAGCCATATAACGTAAATGAAAAGTGCCAGTTTTTGCACAATATTCATATGAAGAATAAACAGGTTTTGCAGATTACCCCATTGTAGACCATTTCAAACAGAAACAAATGCATAAAATACAGTCTATTGATCCACATATAACTGGTTACAGGGAGAATTCAAAAAAAAGAAAAGAAAAAAGATATATATTCTCTTTGTGTGGCTGTGGATAGAAGTGTAAGTGGTAAAGTGGTGTCTTTGTAGATGTCTTGGTTGACAACATCAACCTAGATAACTGGATGCAAATCAGATAAAATGTAATATGTAATCGAGATGTTACGTATCAGGTCAGTAACATGAAGACTGCATGGAACCTGTTAAGAAGCGGCACAACAATGTATATCAAGTGGTTCAACACCACTCCGCAAGTGCGGACTCTGCATGGGAACAACACATCTATTCAAGAACAACAACAATGATAATAATAGCAAGTCATTAACAGGCAGAACCACAGAAGTTCCTGACTATCAGGCTCGATTGAAGTTCGTGCAGCCATGTGATTCTGAAGTTCATCTTCATAAATATTGAACCACAGAAGTTCCTGACTATCAGGCTGGATTGAAGTTCGTGCGGCCATGTGATTCTGAAGTTCATCTTCATAAATATTATTAAGGAAAAACGAAACAAGATATCGAGTAGCAGAAATTCCTGAACATGGAACAACCAAGGAACAGTTTGAGCCCCCAAATAAACTCTACAAGAAATACATTGCAACATGATCATGCCGAAGCCATACATACCAATGGACCTCGACATTGCAAGAACACCAAATACACGGTATCCATTCCACTGTATGACCTTGCCCCCAGCCGCTTCAATCCTTGCATACTCGTCCTCTCTACTAGGCTGTGGGAAAAAAAAATTGAAAATCAGATATCCATAGAGCAATGAAGTCAATTTTGAATGTATAAAGATACAAGACCAAAACATGCCTTACTTTATGGTCTACTGACAATGGCATGGGTTCTTTCCCACGACACATAACTGCTCTTGAATCACCACAGTTTGCTACTATAATGTGGGATGAGCAAATAACAGCAACCACAGCAGTAGACCCAACAGTTTCAGGGGCAACAGGTTCAAGACTAGCCTCAGAGGTGTCAGCGTTGCCACCAGCGCTGCCTCTACCGACTCTTCCTCCAACCTCAGCGTCGACCTTCAGAAAACAACCGGTAAATGCTTTCTCCCACTGCATCTGTAAATTATCCTTCATGCCTTCACTGCCCAAGGTTTCTTTTATGCTTTCGATCTCCTCAACCAAAGCCGAATGGATACGATCACGACAGTAATTAGCAACCTGAAAAAGAAAAAAAGGAAGAAAGAACCCGGCTATACAAATGAATCTGGATATATTAATTTTAATGAGAATAAGTCGAATAAACAAAATAAGCAAAAACAGGTACCTGAGAGCCACCATGGCCATCATAGACTCCAAAAAAGTGAGCTGTTACGTGACTTAAATTTTGGGTCATGCCATTTACCAAGCGGTGACTTATTAGCATTTGAATAGGAATTTCCAAAAATCGAGGTGCCGCCGCAACAGCATCTTCCATCTCTGCTCTCCTTCCACAGATGGATGTGAATCCCCAAAGGGGTACACATTCCAATTCAAAAACACTACGGCTACTTGTTCTGCTGATCCTCTTGTCCTGTGTCAATGGAACAACCCCGGATTCTTTTGGACCAAACCCATCACCAGCGTCCCTCTCGCAACCCGTTGCCACAGCAAGGAGATCACCCATGGGCTTTTGATCAACATTAGATTCAACCAAATTGGCATCCTTCGGAATAATCTTGACATTGCCAATGCTCTTCTCAATGTCCATGGAACTTGGTGTTCCTGTCTCACAAGCAGACCCCAAAGCAATGAATTCATCACCAGAACAAGAGCAAACAAGTATATGATCCACCACTGACAAGGAATCGTCTTCCTCATTTTCCTGAATTACAACATCACTAGCAACCCAACTACTTTCATTTTCACGCAATGTCTTCAATAAACCAACTCTTCCCTTGGCTTCTTCAGGTGCAATCATGGCTATTATACCAACTTTACTCTGTTGATTACCGCAAGAACAATCATCATCTACCCCAGAAATGTACTTCTCTGTGGAGTCAACAGACAATTTGGCTTTGGTCGTTGGATTGGACAACAAGTTTGCCGTGTCCGTAACCAATTTGAGCCGCGTGGTTTCCATGTGGGCTGCTATTGCCGAGTTATCACAGATTGAATTACCTAATCTAAATGGCACCGCAACCGCCTGAGCCATTTCCTCCATCAATTTGCCTATCTGCGTAGTAGTTACCGTTATTTTCCAACTCTTCTAAAATCACATAACCTATCATTTTTCAATTAATTCATCTCCTTCTTCTACCATCTGGAGGAAGAGACTCGCAAGTTTCAATGAACTGATTTCCATGACCAAGAAACTCAATGACCCATTAACCATCAATCACAATAGACACAAAAAACACATACTACACCAGTAGAAAGAGCAATCGAAACGCATCCAGTTACGTACACCGTATGAATTAGCTAAGAAGCAGTACAATAGAAATGGGTAGTCAGATCTGGTAAGGATGACTGAACAAAAACTTTCTTTTATGGAAATTTCAACCCTCAAAAATCAAAATAGACTGATTAAATCTCTCTAGACATGTGTTAGATCTCTATAGACCTCATCAATCTCTTTCTCTCTTGAATCTTCTCCGTCTAAACCCATCAACAACAGTAAGAACCAAACAACCAGAGAAGACCTAAAAGCTAAAATCCCTCCACCAACTACTAAATCTAGAAAAAAAAAAAAAATCAAATAAGACAAAATTCAACCCCTTATCTCCAAACACAATAAAGAAGAACCAAAAAGGATCATGAGAAAGAGCATGCGAAAAGCAAAACTCCCAAGAATCACAGGGAAACCCTAAAAAGATGGAACTCTTTTTCACATAATACTTGGGGTTCCCTGGATCTAAGGCAACCAATCTCAACCATTTGAATTGGGGATCGATCTCCTTTCTCTTTCAATAAAATCACTTCCAGTTAATCACCAATACCTCAGAAACACACACACAAAAAAAAAAAAAAAAAAAAAAAAGAATCCTCTACTGTTCAATCTCTCCCTTCTTTCTCTCTCTAATTATCTCATCTAATACTAATATTTTTCCGAAATTATCAAATACATGGAAGAATTAACAAAAGATTTGATGTTGCTTACCATTTGAAAGAACTACAAATATGATCCCGAAACCCTATTTTCTTGAATCTTTTTTCCTTTTGGACATGGAAGCTCTGCAAGAAGAAGAGGAAGAGAGAGAGACTGAGAAAAAGACTAGAGAAGAAGAAGAAAAAAAAATGAAAAAAAATAAAGAGATTGACAAGTGTCCACTCAATAAGGGCTTAGGACATATTAAAAGCACTTCCACCCATCTTTCTCTTACATCCCTTTCTGTGTCTCTCTCTTCTCTCCACAAATTCCAATGATCTGAAATTAAGCGCGTGTTTGTCTTGCTTCTTTGAAGGATAAGCGATTTTTTTTAAATTAATTTTTATAAAACGTTTTATAAAAATGCTGTTTCAGAGATTCTCACAAACATGATTACAGAGACAAAAATTAATAGTAGCTTAAAAAAAGCAACGTTGGGATGAAACGCTTTTCGCTTGGGTTTATCAAACGCTGATTTATTTATTGAAGCGCTTTTGTTCAGGAATTAGTTGTAAGGCCATAAAGCTTTGCCAAACACGCCCGACAGCAATTACGACTGCCATGTTTGATGCAGTCAAATCAATCATAAATTGCCAAAAGACGATTGGCTTTCTGAAACTTCTTGGAACGAAATGACGTGTACATCACCCTCAAGGAAATCATTATCCAAGCATTACGAGACACGTAGCACTTTGAGTTTTGATGGTTGATACTGACCGGGAATTGGGTCCCACTTTAAGCGAAATGCATTGCATATGTACGCTGTTAAAGGAAAAAGGAAAACTTTTGTAAGAAATTAATGGGAAAAATGTTTTTTATCTTTTTCTCCCCTAGTTTTAGGATCTTTCAATTTCACCCATTAAACCAAAGTTTGATTTCAAATGCTAATCATTTTCTATTAAAATCTTTTTAATGGCACCTTAGACAATCCTTTTGGACTTTTTTTTTTTTTTTTTTTTCACTTCTCATCAATACTAAAAAAAGATTAGAGAACGTGAATCACACGAGTTTCGAAAGGGAATCGGATTAAACTTTCTGAATCATGAACGTGTATCACACGAGTTTCTAAAGAAAATCGAATTAAACTTTCTGAATCTGGACCTGGTTGCGGAAGATAATGTTAAAAAGTATGAAGATGTCAATGGGAGTCTCAAAAAGAGTTATCTTTTTTTGTTTAACAGCCTGCCTACCCTGAAAATGGCTCAATCAAAAGTAGAATCCTACGACTGAACGAGCATTCGCATATCGCGTGGTATAAATTTAATTCACTTTAATATTTGGGTGGTTTGAATTTAGGGTTTTCCATTTCAATTCACTTTGATTTTTGGGTTAAAGAGGTTGTTTCTCAATTAAGTTCGATTTAATTTTGGGTTAATCTTCATTAACCTCAGTTTTGTCAAACCAAAATGAATTGCACTCCTGACAACCTCTTCTCTTTTTGGTAGGTTAGGCAAACACAATTGTAGAAAGAAAGTGTGAGATCCCTTATGTTCATTAAGTGGAATTGAAGCCATATCACTTTTTTTTGGGCCAAAATTGGGAGGAAAGAAAGAACTTTCCAAACCTTATGTAGGGCACAATCATAGATCTTCTTACCAACTAGAGCTTAAAGTCTGAACATTAAAGATTCAAAAAAAAAAAAAAAATCAATCAAGCCCTGTTACTTAAAAATACTTGTAACCAAATATTTTTCAGCAATAAACATTTCTCACAGAAATAATAAAGACAACCATTCAAACCTCTGGAAGCAAATTTGCAAAATCAAGACGGATCTTAACAAGGTTTTAAATTTCACCGACATATCGTCGGTAAAATTTCGTCAAAATGGTCCCAGCGAAATGAAATATAAGAGGAATTCGTTGAATTCCCCCTTTTCTCCCATTTTGTCAAAATTTTGGTAAAATATAGACATAATATAGTGAAATATTTCTCAATATTCCTCTAACCTGGCAAAACATTCCGCCAAATCGATGAAAATTTGCCAGAAAGAATCTGAGAAAATATCCGGGGAAATCAAAATTTAAAAGCTTGGATCTCAGTATGGAGATTGGATGAAAAATTGCAAATGGTGAGATGAGCTAGACAAGAAGTGAAATTGATAATAAAGAGAAGGATTTGATGTTTGCTTTTGCCCATCAATGCTTCATGGCTTTCCCTTAAACACAAGACATGTAGAACTGTTGTAGTAGCTTTTTATATTGTCAGCAGATTAAAAACAAAACCAGAAACTGCCACAAGAGAAGGCATGTTTTGCATTACCAACCTGGGCAGTCAGGACATTTAAGTATCATCACACATGACATTAGACACATTTTCTACTAAAACTACTTACTGCTGTTGCCAACCAACCAATCACTGGGCTTTTGTAAAATTCCTCAATTACTAAACTGTACAATTGGATGGTGGTGGTGGCTCATCTGCAAACTGCAAGGTAGCCAACCGGGCGGCAACTTGCAGATTAGGGCAAAAACCTGACTAAGAATAAGCAGGTACTCTCACCATCCATGTAAGGAGACTCACCTATACAAGGGAAAAGTCCGGTCACCTCTTTATGGTGACATCGCATCATCAGATGGCGTAAGCATCTGTGCTTCTGTTTGCTGGTTCATCTGCTTTGCAGTGCAGTCCACCCCAGATTGGCCTGGAAAAGATTTACATCAATTATCAGATTCGGACTGGGATCATATATAAATAATTATAAGACACTCCCATATATTGTCTCGTGTTAAAATTATTTCTGAATACGGAGTCGGTAGACGACTCTTTTGGTGATGTACTACTCTTCGAATCTGCAACAGTTAAAAACAGTTCAAGGATACGAGGCGGCTTAGATGCTTTCCGTTCATCAAAAGGAAGCATAGAAATGAGCATATTCATCAAGATTTTACTAAAATAATACTATAAAAGAAATTTTCAAATATACTGCAAAAGGAGAACAATTGCAAATTGCATCAAACAATTTCCTCCAAAGGTATTCATTGCTTCTCATTATATCTGTCAAAAACGAGAATAACAATCTCAACTAAAGAATGCCATTAGATGACAATAGTCATAAAATGTGACGAGTTTTTCTTCAACTACAAAACATAATAATTTGTTTCAATCTGAACCATGAACAGGTTGTAGCAATGTAGAGTACTCAAATTTATTCATCATTTGTGGGAGAACCAAAAGTTAAAATTTATCATTAATTAGGTCTATACCGTAATAACAACATGGTATTTTTGGGACTAGATATAGAAAAACACAAGAAATTCACGGAACAGGTTAGCACAGCTATACTAAGATTAACAATAAAAAAAATAAATAAAAAAAGTGAAAATATCACAGTTCGATTATTCACTAACCAATTGTAATAGTAGGTCACTTTAATACAAGGCATTCATTTTAGATTTTCAAGCTACCAGCAACATAGTACTCTATTACGGCCTTTCTCCTCGGATGATTAAGAAAAAGTAACTTCGAGCTAGAAATGGATGGTAAGAAACCACTTTTTGGTACCAACTCATATTGACCATTGTAGCCAGAAAGCATGCGTTCAAACTTACGCTGACACATGAACCAGTACAACTGCTAAAAGATACAGAAACATGTGCATGCTAAGTAAGAGAACCAGGAAAGCAATTTGTTTATATGATTGTTTGCCAGTGAAATGTAACATGCTGCACTGAGAAAGAAAAAGAAAGGCCTTCAACCATTTCAGCATAGAATATAACTCACATACCGTAGGATTTATGCATTCCTTTGACAGCATCAAAGTTTTTGTATGTATAGCCAACAAAGCTTAGATCTTTAGGAGTTAATAACATCTGTCCACAATGTTGCAAGAAAATAATCAGATATCTCAGTAAATCTAATTAAGATAACAGCTTCAGGAACAATAAGAGCTTGCAGGAACAGGACAGATTCATTTGAGAAAAAAGAAAAGGATGAAAGACTTTGAAGGATAATGACAGTACCAAAGGCTGTTGGGTTTAATAGATATCAGTAATGTTATAACCTCAGTATCATCAAAACAGTGAAAATGATTGGTGAAAGTTCTAAGCTGGGAATATTTAAACATATAGAGGCAATCTTTGACCACTGTTTACATCCAAAGCACCTGGATTCGGAACAAGTCATCCTACTCTAGATTTGCAAAAGTACCATCAAATTGCATCATGATTCACAGCTAAGAACCAGCGATTTCTCCAAGAGTGTGCAGTGATGTATATGGAAAAAGAAAGTACAGATTTGAAGATGCATTATGTATTACAACACAACCACAAACAAAATGCCTTATCCCAACCAGTTGGGATCGACAACACAAATCGTTGTTCCTTATCCTTATCTGTCAAAAACCATATCTTCAGTCAAAATATGAGTATTCAAATCCTTTATGATGTATGTTTATAAGCAAATAAGGTGAATTCAGAAACAAAAAATCAAATCAATTGCACAAAGATTTACGTGATTCAGCGCAGTGTCTACGTCCACAGGAGAGAAGAAGAAGGTTTCCACTATACTGAAAAGAGATTGGGTTACAACTTATATCTCCAACCCGGTACATGGAAATCCCCAATATACTGTTACTATCAAAAGACTAGTGTAATTAATTCTCTCTGAATATGAGCCACTATCTCTAACGCTTTATGATTAACTCCATCCATGTTCTTTTTGGTCTTCCTCTAGCCCTACGTTGCATAGGTACGGGTACGTGTGTCGGAGTCCGACACGGGTACGAGGTGTTGGATTCGGCAAACCATACAAAATAGGATTTGAGGACACGGCTATATACATATGACACAATTTGATAACAATTGTTTATATGTAAATAAAAGCAACTGATTGGGTAAATAAAAATTAAAGACATGCTACTGTACAATTGGTAACACCTTATCATAACTCAAATATTAAAAACCTTTTTTTATTCATTTCTAAAAAAACATCATTTTACAACACAAGTTGAACTAAAAATGTTTAATTCTCTCTTTGGCAGATTCAGACACGTTTTTTTAAGTTACAAAAATTTAAAAAAAAAAAAAAAACAAAGAAAATGTCACAGGTTTCCTCTTTTTTTTTTTCTTAATCGTCTCTCTCCTTGCAGATTCACACACGTGTCCCCCCTTTTTTTTCCATAGACATTCCACCCCCCCCCCCCCCCCCCCCCCCCTTTTTCCTTAATCGCAGCTCTCTCTCTCTCTCATTCTTCTTCGATTCTGACTTCTCTACAGCACTTCCCCCCTTTTTTTTTTCTTATTAATCTTGAGGTGAGAGTTTTCAACGAGGATTCTCAACTTCTCATTCATGTGAGCACGCCCTCTGCAGATGCATATTGAAGGAGAAGAAATCTCAAGTTAAAGGAGAAAACAGAATAGCTGAAGAAATTAGCCGAAAATAAAGGTAAGAGATTAGATCACAATCTTCTTAACCCTATTTCTGATTTTCTACTGAAAAGAAAGGGATTTTTTTGATTTATCTTTTCTAAATTTGTGCGACACGGCTGATAGACAAATCCTGCCGAATCAGTCGCGTGTCCGTGTCCGAATCGGTGTCCACACGAATCGACACGCGATTCGGAAGGCTAGCAGCCGAATATATGTAACACAACTCTATCCCTATTAGTCATTCAATGAGTACCACCTTACCCCTTCTCAGAGCTGCCTCCTAGGTCATTGCTTTACCGCTCAAACCATCTTAACCTAACTTTCCTTCATCTTATCTCCTATTTGGAAAACACACTAGACACTCTTGGATATGTTCATTTTTTACCTTATCTTTCTTGGTCTTCTCAAGTGTCCATATCAAATTCCTTATCTTTCTTGGTCTTCCCAAACATCCATCTCAACATCTGCATCTCAGTAATGCTCATCCTATGCATGTGTTGCTTCTTTGCTACCCAACATTCTGATCCATACTTTCATAGCAGGATACTGCTGTCCTGTAAAATTTTCTTTCAGTTTGAGAGGAATACGACAATCACATAACACTCTAGGAGCGTCTCTGCATTTAAAAATTCCTTGATTCTTAATTTTCATCTTTGCTTCAATTTTACTATCATTTATGGTAAAGTTACATTCCATAAACTTGGTCTTAATTTGACTTATTTTAAAACCTTTTAATTCCAAGGTATCCCCCCATAACTCCAATTTTGCATCTTTTTCCTCAATGGTTTAGTCTGCCAAAAAAACTACCTACCTAATCTGCAAATAGCATACATCAAGGTACTTCCTGTTGAATATGAGTAATCAACTTATCTATAAATAAACCAAAAAAATAAAGACAGCTGAACTCTTGATGTGAACTTCCATTACTAGGAACTCATTTGTCTTGTTACCCACCGCTCTCCCTAGTTAACGCTCCCTTATACATGCCTTCAATGACCTCAATGTATCTGAACAATACTTTTTCTATCCAAAACCCACCAGCTTATTAACTCTTTAAGGACTTTAACATATGCTTTCTCCAGATCAATAAAAAGCATGTGAAGGTCTCTCTTATTCTCTCTAAACTTACCAATTACTTAAGTAAAAAGATCACCTTAATGGTTGACCTCCTTGGAAAACTTTCTAACACGTGTTATTCTTCTTAACCTTTGCTCCATCACTCTTTCCCATAATTTTCATGATATGACTCATAAGCTTAATTCCATGGTAATTAGTACAGTTCTGAACATCTCCTAGATTCTTACTATATGCTCTTCCTCCAAGCATATGCATGGTTCAAAATATCGTATCGAGGTAGCGTATCGGTAGGCCCGAAAACGCTTACGTATCGAGTATCGACACGGATACGCTGGATACGTTGTAAAAATCATGGATACGGGTGGATACGCAAGGAAAACAATGGATACATAAACCAATACCTATTTTTATGCAAAGATAAGGTCAAAATATGCTAAATTAACATGTT
>JAUPMG010000010.1:2029981-2040172 GCA_031762675.1 Pachysandra terminalis
GTGAGATGTTGGGATGTGGTGAGTCATATGTAGGGTGGCTGTTTAGGTCGCTTTAGGAGGGGTTGGATGAAGGCTAGCTGTTGATCTTGGTGCATCGGCCTCTCTTTTGTCTTCTCATTTTCGTTTTATGGTTCCCCCCTTGGAAACTTTGTATTTTCTTTTCTCCTTCCTTTTATAAAATCTTCATTATTCATCAAAAAAGAAAAAAAAAAGTTCTTTTGTTGGTTGATTAAAATATATATATATATATATATATCCTCGACAAAAAGCCTTATCGCAACAAGTTGGAGATTGGCTGCACAAACCCAGTTCCATAGTCCCAATTTCTCAAAAATACAATGTTGTTTTTGCTGCCATCATCACAATTTACTAAAAATCCAACTCCCGATGTTGTTTTGTATTGATATTGATATATCTTTTGTACACTGCCAGTCTTAAGCCTGGGTAGAGTGGTAAAGGGGATGGTTGCATCAGATTCGCAGGAGTGTAAAAATTTGCGGAATCTCTTAAACATACCAGGCAAGCATGTTAGTTCCAATAGCCAAGCCTGGGCCCTGTCAAATATCAGGAATGGCAGGCCCACTGCCTCTCTTAATTGTATTTAGCATAGTGTTAACCAAGGAAAAAATGTAAAAGTGCAGCAATTTGCTTATCATGTCAGAGCCAGGGAGAATGCTTATAACTAACCAGTATAAAAGAACACAAAAAAGTTGTCAATCCAAAAAACTTCCATGATGCAACGGCCAAGTCCATCACAATTTATGTCGGAAGTCCAATATCTATATAATCCATGAGTCTTAACTCCTGTTAAAATACTTCGCAAAATTAAGGCCTGTTGTTGGTGCTACATAACCAAGTGGTGAAATAGAAACATCTAAAACTCTGATAGCTCAATCTAATGTCATTATAACAATGGATCATAGACGTGATAAAGGAGTGACATGCCCATGAACAGATAGGATGCTGATTATTACAATATTGCTTTCACATAATACAATAGTCAAGGAATGATAAACCAAAATTAAAGGCTTTAAACGATGAAACAATTGCAATGTATCAATAAATAATAAAAGGCTAAAAGGCTAATATCTACTCCATCAATCAACGAAATTCAGATGCAGGAGGAAGGACAAAAGAGAGCTTTTACTCTAAGGAATACAAAAAGAGAAGAAAAGATTAAAAAACTCAATCCCTCCTAGTCACAACTTTCACATATAAAGAAAAAATGTGAGAATAAAATATCATTCATGAAAACAAACTGAATGCAAAGACCGAAAACCCTTATCTGTAAGTTCCTCCCAGATATATGGCTTTTAGTGAATACAATGATTTCTTCAAACAAGTTCAACAAGTATGACTCATTATAGATAGTAACGATGCCCATAGCCCCATACTCACCTGTCCCCTGCTAAGCATTTCTGATTTCTTCAGCTTCTTCATGGCATATATATTTCCAGATTTCTTCTCACGACAGAGTCTAACCTGTAGTATAACAGACTGTAAGCATCCAAGTAATCTTAAACACCACAACACAGAAAAAATTTATATCAGAAGGAAGATGATGTAAACATGACATGGTAAAAAAATAGCAGTTACAAGACAAGAACCAACTCAGGAAAACTGGAAACCACATGAGATGAACATGAGGAAAAGAAATCAACATCAGAACAGCAATATAATGGTCATGAGATTGAAAAACAAATCAAATAGAAAACCATAGCCAGGAGCTGAAATCTGTCAACCTGCCAGCACACTGTTGGAGAAATCATGCATGACGTAACATGAAAAAGGTGGAATGGAATAGCTTTTTTTTTTCTTTTGGTGGATGTGGGTGTGAGAGGGGGCAAGGAATGCAATGTCGGCGACATGTCGCCATTTCGATATGGGTGACACGACATATCAACTATATGTCGTTTTTGCGGCGACATGAGCGACATCGGCGACATGTCAGCGACATGTCGGCAACATGGAGGAAATTTTCAGTTTTTTTAATTTTTTTTAAAAAACTAAAAAAAATGTTAGATATTTGTTTTTGCATTTTTTAATGTATTATAATGTATTTAGACACTGCTTAGGGTTGTTTAAAATTTGGGGGGAAAACCCATCAAAAATCCCACATTTCCCTAGATTTCCCCATCATTTCCCTTTTCCCCCTCATAGATATAGCACTTGATTTCTAGTTTTATATATCTTTTAATTGACTTACATTCACTTTTAGTGTAGCTTAATTAGATGTAGCATCTTTTTTTTACAGCTTACAATACCAGACAGCGTGTAAGCTAACCCCCTCATGTAATGACTTCTAATGTGTAGGCATTTTCTTTTGCGTTTTTTGATGCATTTGGATGCATTTAGGCCTTAATTAGACATATTTAAGGTTTGGGGCCAAAAATCCATCAAAAACCTAAGTTTCCCCAACTTTTCCCTCAATTTCCCCACGTCGCCGACATGTCGCCGAAGTAGACTGACGACATTGACATCGTAAACCTTGGTGGGGGGAGGGAACAAATAAAGACCACAGGAACATTCTTAAATTGTCAGATATAACAGGAGAATGTAACACCAACACATATTTTAGGTAATGAGTCATGCATGTGGATAACATAACTATATGTGCGTACGTGTGTGACACACACACACACACACACACACACATATAAATATAGAGAGAGAGAGAGAATATAAGATTCCAAAAGGGGAAACAATCAAGAAGAAGGACAAGCACTAAGAAAAAATATTGAGCTTATGGATTATATATATATATATACATGTGTGTGTGTGTGTGTGTAAGATGGTTAAGAATTTGTTGGAAATTCTTTGCATTCTGTAATGAAGGCTGGCATTATCATTATAACTTGGTATATCTTTTACTTCAAATTACTGCAAGTTTCCATTCAAATTCCACACTTTTCATGTTCTTTCTGTTTACATAATTTTCCACACACCCCATCTATATATAAAACCTATAACCTTAAAACCCCTAAAATTGAACAATTAATGCCTTGCAAATATATCATGCACGTATATAACCTCTCCAAAAGCCCCTCTTCCAATAATTGTTAGAAGCTCAAAATCTTCCACACAGATCTTGTGTCGTTTAAGCCGCATAAACTCTGTTTCTTTCCGCTCCAAATCCTTGATTAGATTGATCTGCTCCTCCTCTGGTACATCTGAAGAAGCTAGTTGTTTCTCTAACACAGAACGTCTGCAATGAAATAAAAAAATGTAAGGAAATATACTACAATCTGACATGAAAAACATTTTTCTAATCAAAATCAGTTTATGGCAATAGATATTTCAACAAAAGGAACAAGGATGTAATGAAAAAAGAAGAGCTGCTGCAATAACATATGTCATGTAAGAGGGCTGAGATCAGCAAGTACATGCCTTGTAGGCCACCAAACTGACCAGCACTAATGGGCAATATTCTGCATATACGGAGGCAAGCCGCAAACAGGAGGCCAATGCATAAAAGTTATCCAACAAAATAGTCTAAATAAACTATTGAGCAAAAGGCGTATTAATGGTTGTCATGTGTACTGTGTAGAATGAAACATCACGGCCTGGAGAAGAACCACAGGTTTATTTGGTCTTTCTTATTGAAGAGCTTCCAATGACTTACTCTTGCCTATGGACGGCCCCTCACACTAACCAGGAAAATAAAAATAAAAAATCTCAATTAGATGCTCAGATTTTTTTTATTTTCCTGATGAATAACCACGTTAGTATTATACATATGAACATAAATATGTACAAACACATACACATCATGTTGGTATCCAAGGTGGACGGTAACATGATACTACACCGTAGCTAGCATAACAGCAGAACAATAAACAAAACAAAACAGTAGAAAGATGCTATATACAATGAGTGATTATCTATTAACTCCCGCCAACCACCCCATTTCCCCTAACATATGATCGACCAGGACACCGTAGAAGAAATCCTCCCTGCCTGTACCCTCTCTAGCCAATTGGTCAGCCAGTCCATGGCACGTGTGAATGAGTGGTTCAGCTCATGTACAAGGTGATGAGCTAAACTAACTAGGTTAATGAATCGCCATGGGCAGCTCCGAGTCTTCCTCATCCAAGAAATCACCGAAAATGAATCTCCTTCAATCAATAAAGGTCCGATCTGATTAGACACTTCTTTTTCTCAATCCATATATCAAAGCAAGAAGCTCAGACCCGTGAGGATCACCCTCACCAATCGGCCCAAAAAATACATGTACTATTATGTGGCCCTCATGATCACAAAACACTCCTCTAACGTGCTCAGATTGTGCATTGTTCATTTCCAATCCACAATAATGACCCTTGCTATAATTGAAGATTGAAAAAAATGGCAAGAGGAAAACATAGAATCAACATTTTCCCAGCCATCACTTTGCACATAGCAATGATTTGAGAGTTGCCTTCAGATGACTGTTAAAGACCAGGTATAACATACACGTGGGATAAAGGCTCCTTTAAACAGTTATACCCCAGCAACTTAATCACTTGTACTACCGTCACCCAAGAGAAATTCTCCCATAAGCAAGGAGCAAATGAAACATAGTATTTGTTGCATAAGTGGTTTTCACATCAACTCTTGACTTACCAAGCGTAGTATTTCTTGTTTCAATAATTACCCAACTCGGATGGGATTCCCCTAAACATAAGCTCTCTCTAGACCCCGCCCTTAGCAAGCCAATCAGCCACGTCATCGGCCAATATAGGCACACTAGAGAACGAGAGGATCATTTTAGAGGTCAGAATTCAAGCTAGACGTACTAGTTTAGCCAGCCTCCAGGTATAACTATGAGACTTGGTTTTCCAAGGGATGACAATGATCGAGTCCCAGTCCACAATAAGACTAGAATAGCCATGAAATTTGAGCGCTTTGGGACACATCAAAAGGGCAATCAACTTAGCCTAAGATGAAGAGAGCGTCTCATATCTCCACTTCCTGAAAAACTCCAAACTGACAACCCTCTAAACGAGTTTGAGGCACACAGCCAAGGGGTTACCATACCATCATTCTCTCATTATTGATGGAATGCTAGAGCTTGTATCCTCAAAAGTTCTCCTATGCCTTTCACCACTTTCACTTCCATCGGACTTCAGAACTGGTATCCTCAAAGGGTACATAAAATTCCATCAGTGAATACTTGAATTTGATATGTTTGGAGGAAAAAAAGAACAAAAATCTCTATATTCCTTTTGCTGCATCACCATATCGTGAAATCTACAACGATTGTCGCTCAAAATGGGCGACATTTCGACCCCATTTCTATTTTAAAACACAATATTCGCTTGTGTCGCTTGACAAGTGAGAATTTTACCTGGTGTTGCCGACATATAGGCTACATGCCGTGAATGTTGCGATGTGTCGCCGATATATCGTGACATGTTGCCAATATGTCGGTGACATGGAGGAAACTCGACACTAATCAATTTCCCCTTAGGTTTTGTATCGCCAGGGTTGAGAATGGTGACATTTCGCGACATGTCGCCGACATTTGAAACCATGCCCAACCCTTCATATCTCCACTATCCTAGGAATATACAAATCCCTTATTGCATCACCCAATTGACCCAAATAAACTGCAGAAAAACCATCCAGATCTAACTTGCGAAGCAATGTAGAAAGAAATGGTCAACCGAATCTCGTGACCTCCACGCATGAGACAAATACATGGGGAAAAAGCTCGTTATGTCTCTTTTGTAGCATGTCACAAGTGTTAATTCTGTAAAGAATGGAGATCCAAACGAAAGCCCTAATTTGGGGGAATCGAGGGTTTTCAAAGTTTACAAAAAGTGAAAGGAACTGGATTTGGATTCTCGCCTTAAAAGAATACGGAAGAAGGATTTTGTGGAAAATTTACCCGACGAGGATCCTAGCACCAAACTCTAGAATTAGCTGTATGCAAGGTCACTAAACACATTCATTAAGAGCTCAAGAAGGTTGCCTATTTCACCTAGTTCAATCGGTCTCAAGTCCCTCCCGAAATTCAGATTCCAAGACAACCCAAAGGAAGACCAAGATAAAACATCAAAAACAAGAACCTGCCTATCGCAAGCGAGATTATAGAGTCTAGGGAAATGAGCTAACAAAGAGGATTCCCTTCCCCCCACCATAAATCATGTCTGAAAAGGATACGGATGGCATTCCATAACACAGAAACGGGTATACTAATAGAACAGAGGTGCAAGAGCAGATATGGCCTTCCAAGGGCTACTGCAATAAATCCTTGCAGTCAGGTTTAGATCCCACCCATTACGATAGATGTCGTATTTGCTGAATATTATCTTAAACCACAAAGAATTTCTATTAGTACTAAAACGCCATAGCCATTTGTTAATTAATGATGAATTCCGAGCCAATTAAGTCCCCATGTACTCTTACTCCTACATACAATATCCCATTTTACCAATTAATCCTTCCTATGGCCTCCTTCCTAAAGAAAATATCTCTGGATCTTCTCAATCAACCTAACAACCCTACCAAGAATCCTTAAAATAGATAGAGAGTAGGCAGGTAGACTCGACTGTATTAGGATGATCCTACCTCCCCGAGCAAAATGGAATTTCTTTTCCACGTGGGCAGTCTTCTTTCGTCTTTTCAATATTAGGTGACCAAAAGGGAAGACCTGAGTACCTGATAAGGAGTTGTGCTACACAACCTAAAAAACAGATGTTCCACCCTAACTGGCTCCAAGTGGAGATATCGATGTAAGGGATTTTAGTAACCTTTGCAAAGGGAAAATTTGGGGGTCCACAGAATAGCATGAAAAAGAATGAGACATCATCTTACTTCTCTTCCCCAACCCCAAAAACAACCACTGATCCAATAAGATGCAAATAATTGCATGATCACCTGATCCCTCCCCACCAAACAAAGAAAGAGATGCTAAAATGTCTTTAGCAACCTCGCAATGAAAAAAGAGGTGACCCATAGACTCATCCTAACTCATGCACAAGAATACAAGATATAGACCCGGGAGACAAAGCTAGGTATTCTCCTCTTTTATGAAGCATGCCATTTATATTGCTTTCTTAAATAACTGTAGCCCAGACGAATGCCTTGATCCTGGGGAAATAGAACGCTTCAGAATCGGCTTAGTAGAAAGGGAGAGGGAGACAACCCCTATCACTTTATGAAAGATAAAGAAGGAATTGATAGAGAACACCTTCAAGAATCCACATAGCTATTTGCAGTTTTGCACTTTTGAGTTATCCATTTAGTTACCTTCTTATTTTTTTAACTTGCTACATTTTTTTTTTTAACGGTATTTTTTAACTTGCTACTTAAAATCATAATAGTTCAAACAAGTTTCAAATAAAGTGTTCGCAGAACATCACAATAGTTTCTTTTATTTTTTAGAATTTTTCTTTTTTTCTGATTTTTATAGATTTTTCACTTTGAAATAACTCTTTTTTTTTCCATTTTAGAAGGCTTTGTGTTTTCTGTAACCTCGCAAATTGCATATGCAAAGAGCCATAGTCCGGTGCAATTGCACGTGCTATTTGACATAATTAGCAACGAATCTGAAGACTAATGTATGCAGTAAATCAAACCTGGATAATCAGGATATAACACCCAACAAGAAAAACAAAATCATATGCATTGTCGTCCACTTTAAGGATTGTTTCAAGTCGAAATACATGCATGGAAAAACCCTAGAGAGTCAAACTGTGCTACAAGTCATTTCAATTGAAACCATGTTTTTTTGCTGCATAAATATTGTAAGCTGTACTGGTAATTGATTATCAGATATTCCATCTTAAGTAAGCATATCCATTGATGTAATGCTTATAGTGACACTCTTATGCTACTTAAAAAAAAATTAAATCAAAAAAAAAAAAAAAAAACCAGCCCTTTTGGCATTAGCACCACAACGAAAACCATGCAGAACAATAAGAATTTGTTGTAATTACAATATCCAATCACAACCTCCTTGTTCCGGGATACAATCGTCTCCAACTAATATAGTTCAAATCAACTACAAGTTACAAATAGAATCACTCAGATTCACATTTGATTTGAGCAAGAACATGCAAATGAGTACAAATCATTAACAAAATAAACAATTAAATCGATCGGACATTGAGAAATCAATGAAAAAATAGCCAAAACATCAGATTCGGTAACAGAATGAATATCAAAATGGGATCTGAAAACATGGGGGAAATGATGAGATTGGTAAGGAGTATTGATCTTGTTGTCTTATTTACCTTGCCTTTCGCTCCTCGATGTTCTTCATTTGAGCTTTGTAATGACTCTCGATGAACTGCTTGGCTGCAGCTACTCTCTCCAATGTCAAGCTTGAGCCCTGCGTCTGCTCCTCCAATGGCTCGCCATTCTCTTCCCCGCGATCCTCCATTTCTCTGCTCTCTGATTCTCTCTCTCTCTCTCTGAGTCTCTCCTCGCTTTCCAACAATATCAGATTCTCTGTTTCTCTCTCCTCTCGCTCTCTCTCTATGTCTTTTACTCCGCTGGTATTTTCGTATTTACAAATTTGTTCTTTTCATTTTTAGTATTGACATCAATATCCTACAATATTTGTGTCCGTACATGGCCCGGCTTCATATCTGACTATTTCCTTTATAGCTGGCAGAGCTGACCAAGCCGCACGAATTCGAGTTGGATTATCCATATTAGCCTAATCCAACCCAACTCAGGTCCGAATCGGCTCTTCTCACATAGTCACACGTTTTTTCTTTTTTAGGTAAAGGTTCTTCCTCTTCAGCCCGACCCAATCCGGAACCAACCTAACCCGATATATTGTCTTATGTTCAATAGGGTCGAGCCGAGATGAGCTTTGCCCAGCTCAGCTCGGGCTCGTAAATCTTGTGCAAGGCTCAGCCCATTAAAGTATTTTGGGCTCAGGCTTGGTTTGTGAAAAGCTTGACTCGTAAAAAAAGTTTATAATAGTACAAATCTATTAATATTATAGTTGATGATGAGTATAATATATAATATAATATGTGCGTTTAATATTGTTGATCAGGCGGGCTAATTTAACCCCACTTTATAGGCAGCGCTTGATTAAGAGCGTGTGTACCCGTTTTGGGTATAGCCGCATACACTGAATCATTCCATAAAGCTGTAATGGCTATACAACCGTCCCTGTCACGTACCAGCTGTCAGAGGCTGTACAGTGATTAGACTGTTTCGGTGAAAAGCAAGATTTGAAACGGCAGAATATCTGACCGTTCTTATCACTCATTAATGCGATAGCTTCTCAAGGAAGCCATCTATTTGAACTTCAGCCCACAAAGAAATGACACGTGTCCCAAACCCAACGAACACGTTCCTTCTTCCTTTCTGAAATTCAAAAGACTAAGGACTTATGCTCCCGCGGCTTACGGCTGTCTAGGCACCCGAGGGAAGGAGAATCTTATTCTTCCCTCGACAGACCCTGCTTTACTCGGAGAATGTATTTAGGGGCATGCTACCCCTAATAGACTCCTCAAAATGTTATAATCCCAATGGATCCTCGAAGTCACATCTACTTACTTCCTAAAACAGACTTCGAGTTATTTTATTCCATATCCTTATGATTTGAAGGTATTTTTATGCAAGGAAAGACCCTCGGGAGAACTTTCTGTACCTTCTAACTAGGGAGTCATACTTGGATCATATCCATAGACTTCAAAAGACTATTATGTATATTTTGTCTTGAAGGATCGCAAGGCAGGTACATTTATTTTCGAGGGACAACCTTGAAGGACATTCCCGAGGGACAACCTCGACGGACATTTCTGAGGGACAACCTCGCGGGACATATCCGAGGGATGACCTCGCGGGACATATCCGAGGGACATCCTAGCGGACATATCCGAGAGACGATCTCGTGGGACATATGCGAGGAACCACCTCGAGGAACATATTCGAGGGACGACCTCGCGGACATATCCGAGGAACAACCTCGAGGGACGTATCCGAGGGACAACTTCGACGGATATTTCCGAATGATGTCTTTCACAGGCTAACCACCTCCAGATGGTCAATTCAAAGGACGTATTTTTCCTCCTGTTCAGGTTGAATTCGAAGAAGGAATATTCCTTCCTCCTGAGACAAATTCCAGGCTAACCACCTCGAGAGGGTCAATTCATCAGGGTTTGTCACCCCAAAAAGACTACGGATTCCGTCCTCCCTCGGAGGACGCAGATTTGGGTTTACCCCCTCGAATGCTGTCTTTTA
>JAUPMG010000010.1:2049696-2062594 GCA_031762675.1 Pachysandra terminalis
ACGTGTTGGAGTACACGCATCCCTCAAGATATTTTCCATGACCACGTGTCACTCTTAGCACTCGAGGGTCCCCCTCTCTAAAACGCTTCGCCAAGTGACACTTGCCCTACTGAGAGAGCAAACTCTACAAATACCAGTCCTCATCCTCTGTTGAACAGGATCGAAGATCTAAATTAAAAACCAGATTTCACAACCCTGAAACAATGGTGAGTAAAGAGACTGAAAGAGAATGATAAATCTTCAAACCTGTGAGATTTTATTGCTCTGTGACTGCATTCACTCACCCATCCTCAGTTATTGCAACCCTCATTTCCTTCTACCCCTTTATTTTGTCTTCTCTACAGTTAAATATTGACAAATAACGCTCTTGACAGAACAGTTGCGCGACGGTTTAGGCTGTCTTGATACAGACTTACTACCTTACTCTCTGGTAGATGATTGTAATTGGTTTCCCTTAATACATTTTATCCTTTTACAAATCCGCCATCACCAATATTAATACATAATATAAGATATAAGAATACAAACGTGTAATCTCATATACAAACCGAGCCAAGCCTACTCACAAGCCGAGCTTAAGCTCTATAATTAGGCTTGTGAGTCGAGCTTGAGCCCAAAAAAAAGTTCATTATCTTAAAGATCTTGGGCAGGCTTGGCTCTGTTAAAGCTCAGCTCCATTTGTATATGAGATTATAAATCCACATTCCTATATCTTATATTATGCATTAATATTAAATGCATATTTTAATATATTATACTATACATAATATTAACATATTTAGACTAAGCTAAGTTTTTTGCGAGCTGAGCCTTAACCCAAAATAATTTAATAAGCCTAAGCCGAACCTGAGTCAAAAAAAATTTAAACAATCCTGAGCCTTGCTCAAGGTTTTTAAAGAGCCCGAGCCAAGTTGGCAAAGCTCAACTCGACTCGACTCGTTTACAGCCATAATATTAAGTATTCTAAAACTACAAATTACTTAAATACTTATAAATTTACAAACTCAAAACAAGTCAGATAATGTCTTAAAATCAGTGATAATCATGTCAAATTCCCTAGTAAATGGCCCGATTTTAGAGTAAACTCGCCAAGTTTCGCTATAAACACAGACGGAATTATGTGAAACTAAGTCAATAAGGCAAGTTTACCAAAGATCTCACCAATCTGAGTAACTTCCCCCAGATTTTGAGTTACCAGCGAGTTTTTAAACACTAATCTGGTTATTCTCTAGAGGGGACTTGTACCATTGCTCTCTTGACTTCGACCAATTGAATTCAATTTCAATTTTGAAAAATATCAAACATCAAAGTTGTTCAACCCAATGAAGCTGTGAAAATTCTGATATCAAGAGCTAGATGAATATAGAGTTCAATCAATTAAGTGTCCCAACTGACAGAGGTTGCAAGAAATTGAAAGAATGGTAATGTCAGTACTATACATCTATGATGAAAGATTTTTGCAGAGGATTCTTGGTTTAGATTTATTGCAGCAATGCAAGGTGCAGTTATCCCATTGAAACTTCATCGTATTTCTACACATTTTCGTGTCAAAGTAAGCTAGTGCAGACTTGTTTCTTCATCAAGGAGGCCTATGAGCTCTAACCAGAGACCCAACTTTCTCTTCCATAGATTTACAGTAATAACTAAAGGTCCCAGGTTCGAGTCCTCGGCCTTACCTGATATATGGTCCTTGTGGATCTGGTCATGTATCCAGGGTTTACCCTATTCCCACTAAGTGGGGTCGGGGGTTCCACATCCCCCCACCATTTGGAGCGCATACACCAAAAAAAAAAAAAAACATATTTCTTCAGCCCCATCTCCAAAACATACCCATTTCACATCTGACCTTCCCGTATCAGCATACCTAAAGGGATGAAGACCATTTCCCTACTTCCCTGCTGCATGTTTTTCACTAGTTATTGCTGCAAAGGTTCATACTTATCCTTCAATGTTCACCACCAAAAGCAATTACCAGTATAAACTCAAAACAGAAAGATCAAAGATTATTTTTCACTTAAGTCAAGATACAAACTCAGAAAAGTTATTCCAGAACAACCTTATTGACTCAATCAAAGACAAAATTATGAACGGTTTGGAAATAACCAATAATTTGAATTCATTCATTCATTTTCCAAATTACAGGTACACAATAAATTTAAGTTAGAAATAAGATCTGATCTCTGTTATGCTAACTGCATGTAGATGATTCAAGCAATCCTACTTTAGCTTAAAGAAAAGAGCTGAGCTTGTTTGTAGATAAATTACTCCGAGATTCAGAAAAGAAACAGACTAGATCAAGCCATTATGTGTCAAGCAATCACCTATAATATATATGAAAATCTGTATTGTAACACTTGACAACTAAAATTGATGATAAACCAAGCAAGATGAGCTCGCATAATCTTATCAAGCAACATAAATGAATAAATAATTGTCGCAAAGCACAAGAATAATGCTACCAAAAACATACTGAAATGGTTAATTCCATTCATCTCTTGCATTTATAATTGAAGAATGGGATTGGCGTTACAAGATCACATCTCTGTGACCCAATGGAGATGGCTTTGGACTACAAAGACTACTACATTTTGTTAGAGGAGCAAATGAATCCTTTACATAGCTCCCCTAATTGGTATCTAACAATGAAAGAATCAAAAGATTAAAAAGGCAAAAAATAAAAATAAAAACTGTGAACTGATTAGCTATAGAAAAGCAGTGCCCGCAAGGCCATGATGCAAGAGATTATGAGCAATGTTATCCCTTGCATGCATAGAACTCGGCGATCTCAAACTGTTTTCCAGGACCATTTCGTCGTCAATAAGCTCAAACCTCAGCTCCGGGTCCATTCGTTCGTTCCTCATCTCACAGATGTTGTGCAATACACAGCAAGCCCCGAGAACGACCGGCAAGTCCTGGAGCTTCACTTCCATTCGCTTCTGCAGGCAAAACCATCTCCCTTTCAATCTTGCAAACGCATCCTTAGCAATCCGTTGTACATCCCCAATTTTCTCATTAAAGGCATGTTGAGTCCAAGTGAGATGCTGCTGAGTGTAGGGCACTAATACCCAATCCATTAGAGGGTACCCTTTGCTACCAACAATCCAAACACCCTTTAAAAGCCCTCCATTAGCCCGTTGATTGAGCGCCGAGCTCTCCAAAACCTTATCATCCGTCATCGAACCAGGCCAACCGATACAGATATCCGTAAACACCCCCTTTGGATCAACAACACCTTGAACCGTAATCGAATACGAAGTCTTCTGATTACGATCCGTGTGCCGCTTATTGAAATAGGCGGCGACACTGACCTTGGGAGCTATAATTGGGATATGGGTAGTGTACATTGATCCAACTACATTAGGAATTCCAGACATTGATTCAAACTCATTCTTAATCTTATCTACTCCTTGTTCATCAGGCCATTGAAGGAATTTCGGCATAAGAACAGTCTTAATTGCAGAACAAGCTTATGACAGGTAGATATACCTAATCCGAATCGCTTTGACACAAGGCGAAGAGGCTCACCAGTAGCCAATCTCCATATACAGACTGCCGAACAGGAATCGCAGCTCGAAGCATCGTGTCCTCTTTAGCAACAACCGAGCTGAGCTCGTCGCAGATCAGATCGAAAGTAGCTCGACCCATTCGAAACTCTTTTCGGAATTCTTCTTCGGGGAAATCCGGGTGGCTACACTGATCCCACCACGCTTTCGACCGGTCTTTGACCCAAAGCCGCCGGGGATGTCCACCGCCGGCAGCTCCTCCTCCACCAGTATTGGCCTGAACCAAAGACGCAATTGAAGCGGCGACAATCGATCCGGAGAGGCGAGAGCTTTCGATTCGGATTTGATCGGATTCGGATTGATCAGAGTAAGAATCTTGAAGCTGTGCAGAGTAATCCAACATTGCTTGAGTCTTGTGCTTGTGATTAGCCTCAATAAGTGATTTTTCTTGCTGGGAGACTTCTTGATCTGACTTGTGTTCTTCTTCCTCTTGTAACAAGAACAACGAAGTTAGAATCTCTCTTAGGGCTTTCTTCTTGGCCCCTTTCTGATGTTCTCCATCATCAACAGTACTACTTTTCCCGCCATTTCCATCCTTCCTCTGCCTCTTCCTCTTGCTAGTGTTGTTGGAGTAGTCTTTCTGGTCTAGAATTGGGAGAGAAGTGATTGTCATATAGAGAGAGTGAGAGATAGAGAGAGCGAGAGAGCGAGAGAGCGAGAGAGAGAAGGATTTGGGGGAGATGGAAGAAGGGTTTGGTTTTGAATATTAATAACAAGAGAGAGAGAGAGAGAGTAAGAAATAGAGAGAGATGGATTTGGGGGAGGAGGAAGGGTTTGGTTTTGAATATAAATAAGGAGAGAGAGAGAGAGAGAGAGAGAGAGAGAGAGGTGTGAACGCGGAGAAGGTAGGTGCAGGTCAAGTGGGATGGTCGACTTTTTGGATAACGCGGTTGCTTGCTTGATTCGGGAGGGAGAGGAAAACGTTTGGAAAAGAGAAGAAAAAGGAAAAGTAGTTTCAGGGGATTTGGAAAAAGATGAAAGAAAGAGGGAATAAGGAAGGAGACAGGAGAATCCTCCTCGTCAAAAGGATGGATAGAGAGAGAGAGAGAGAGGAGCAAAGCAGAGAGTCATTTTTAGTTTTTATTACTGGTTTCCTGTTAATAAAAGCAAAAAGAAGTTTCAGTACTGGTGCCCCCCCAATGTTTCCTATATTTATACTCTTTTTGTTTTTTCAGGTTACCCTTAAATGGTTTTTTTTTTTTTTTTTTGTTGCCCTATTTTTGAGAGCCAGAGGGTAAATTTGTAATTTCACTGTTTTGTTTTATTTTATTTTTTTTTTCAGGTTACTCTTTTGTTGTTATTCTGAGAGTCAAAAGATAAAATAGTAATTTCACTTACTATTTTGTTTTTTAAAACACCTTTATGATTTTTTTTGTCGTTTTCTGAGAGTCAAAGGTTAAAATAGTAATTTCACTTACTATTTTATTTTTGTCTTCTTAAAATCTTTTATTTTTTTTTTGTTATTTTATGAAAGTGAAAGGGTAAAATAATAATTTTCACTTACTATTTTTGTTTAAAACAACTTATTATCGGCTTTGCACCGTGGTTAGAACCTCTTTAAAGTGTCACTCGGAGAGCGCCACATGGGATGGGTACCGGTGGCTTATTCATGAATTACCAAAGGTGGTGGAGAGTACCAGTGACTTATTCATGGGGGTACCAAGGTAGGTGGGTGGGGACCAGTGGTTTATTTATGGGTACCCTTTCCATGTAGTGAGATCACAACGGTGCCGTATAGATCGTTGTAAGCACTGAGGATGCAGAGCCCTTATTATTAGGGGTCAATTGCTTCGGTTTAAACTGAAAAGGTCCGTTTGGTTGGTTTATTTGTTTGTTTTTTTTTTTTTCTTTTTCTTTTCTGTTTTGGTTTGGATATGGTTTATAAAACAAAAAATCGAATTAATTTAGTTTAGTTTTCGATTAAGGCCTCAATTAAATCGAATTGAACCAAAAAAGACTAAGTAGATTATATGTGTGTGTGTGTGTGCGCGCGTGTGTTTTATATAAAAAATAATATTAAATTTGTCAAACTGAACCAAAAAACTGATTTTTTCAATTTTTATTTCAGTTTGGTTCGCTTTTCGGTTTTATTCATCATAATTCGGTTTGGTTTTCGGTTTTCTAAATCGATTTTTATTTCGGTTTTTGGTTAAGTGTAATGTAATTCGATTAATTGCTTAGCAAGCAAGAAATTCTTCAAAGCAATTATCTGATTTGCTTGTTTATTCGCTCGCTGGTCAACTCAAGCATTGATGGAATTATCTTACTCAAATCCAACGATAAGATAACATCTTTGCTTTTAAGAGTGAAAGAAGCTTCTTCTTCTGTTAAGGATGCTAATCCAAAAATCAGTAGAACATAGTCTAGTATAATCCCAAAAAAGAAATAAAAAAAAAAAAAAGTTATGGTATGAGAAATTATCCTCAAATCTAAATAGAATTGTCTTAGAACGTAGCATTTTCAAGTAAGAATATGCTGTTCCAAATGCTCTGTTTTATGGGTTTAATCAAGTCATTTCCAATTCAAAGATCAAGTCCAACAAGGTTTTCAATTTGAATTCAGAATCCAAGTAGTGTTGTAGTGGGGTTGGCCAAAATTTCAGTCCATGCCCACTGACGTTTCATATAAAAAGGGGATAGTTGTAGTTTAACAAACCTCAAATCAGTCCATAACCCAAATGCTCTGTTTCATGGGGTTAACCAAGTCATTTCCAATTCAAAGATCAATTCCAACAAGGTTTTCAATTTGAGTTCAGAATCCAAGTAGTGCTGTAGTGGGGTTGGCCAAAATCCAAAGTTTACAAAATTTGAAAGAATCTTAGTCACTACCCACCATTAGAATTCAAATCCTTATCACATCTATGTTGATTTATAATCAATTGCTACCGGATCTCTCATGATCAGAATGAATCCTGACTGGAATTGGTGTTGGGAATAGATCTATCCAACACACGTAGATCAATCTAATAAATTTGTCAAGAGTTTCGAGATCTTGAGATTCGATGACTCAAGAGAACAAGTAAAGCAAATAAAATGAAAGACAAAAAATAAAGAGAAGAAGAACACACAGATTTAACGTGGTTTGGCAATCTTGTCTACGTCTATGGAGCGCACTAATAATCCACTATAACTTTCTTGAAATTTTACAATCTCAGAGAGAGACTTTCTCAAAGCCCTAAAACTCTCTTGTGAAAACTCACGTATGTTTTCGCTCTCTCGCACACTTTACAAAAGTGAAAACTTCCATATATAACTAGACTCAACCAGTCACATTTAACTTGATCTGTGACGACCGGTCAACCGCTCATTTTGGTCGGTCGACCGGAGAGGACACCAACCGATCGGTCAATCCTCCGGCCGCACCAAAACACCTTGTTGTTTTGGGTAGGGGTGCAACTCGGTTCGGTTTGGTCCGAGTGGACCTCAATCCAAAACCAAACCGAGGTGTATGCATATCAACCGAGAATCGAACTGAACCAAATTGAAAACTGAAAATCCTAACCCAAAAACTAAACCGAAGTTAATTGAAAAAATTGAAAACCGAACCGAACCGAACCGCAATAAGATGAAAAGAGCTAGAAAGTAAAAACTAGAAACCCTAAAAAAATGAGATGAATTCTAGCACAAGAAAAAAAATGTTAGAGAAAGAATCAAGATAGGGTTTCTGAGGAAAATAAAAAAGAGAGAAATCAAATTGCAAAATAGGCATGTGCTTACCTTGATGAGAAGGAAACTTGTAGGCAAAAAAAATTGATAGCAAAAAAAATCAATCGATGAGAAGGAAACCTATGGGCATAAAAAAAAAAAAAATGATAGCAAATAAAAATCACAATGGGTTTTGTTTGTAGGCAAAAAAAATGAGATGAGGGCTTTAAAAAAGCTAGAAATAGAAACCCTGCAAAGAATTAGATGTAGAACCCCAGCTCTTCTCTTCTATCGTTTTTGTGAAAAACGAGTCTTCTCTTCAATTTGTAGAACCCTAGCTCTTGCCTCTTGCTGCTCTTATCGTTCAAAATTGCAACTCTTCCCTTCTATCGTTTTTTGTGAAAAACAAGTCTTCTCTTCTTCTATTTGTAGAATCCTAGCGCTTGCCTCTTACTGCTCTTCTCATTCAAAATTGCAAAAGACCTAAAAGAGTGGTTTCTGTTTGTATTGTAGAAAGTTAGAAACCCTAGCTCTATAATCGGTTTGGTTCGGTTCAACTTCATATAGAAAAATAATTAGGGGTGGTTCGGTTAAGATAGGAAAATAATCGGTATTGTTTGGTTTAGATAGAAAAATATTTAATATGTATGTATATGCACCGGGTTTCGGTTCGGTTCGTTTCGGTTTAGAAAAATGTACATATATGTCGGGTTTCAATTCGATTCGGTTTAACCATACTATAAACCCAAAACCAAACCGTTTTTATTCGGTTTCGTAATTTCAGAACCACAACCAAACCAAGCCTTTAGAAACCCAACCCAAACCGAACCAAAATCGGTTTGGGTCGGTTCAGTTTCGGTTTTAACCGATCGAAGTTGCAGCCCTAGTTTTGGGGCCTGTAGTGACCCGGTCGACCGGCACTCTCCGGACAGTCTCTACCAAACCCAACAATTGGATCTTTATCTGTTTCAATATTAATAGACCCACGCAAACAATATTTACTGTGATTCATTAATTTTCAGTTTAGTTCTCTATAGAAACATGGAATTTCCATAAGCTTGTCTCACCATGACATGGGGCTGACCTAAGGAAAATTCAGCTTATATATTTTCAATTCAAAGTCTTTCTAATGAGAAGGGGGCATATATATACACACACACGGACGTCATCTCTTTTCCTCACCGAAAAGCTCGCTACCGTGCCCGGTGGTAAAGCTAATGTGAGTCCTTTACTCCTTTGCCATTGTCAGAAAACTCGTTCTGTGCTTCAAGAATCATTCAGCCTCCATTATCGGAGTGGTAGCAGTCTTGTTTATTTTTGAGAGCCCACATTGATTTCGAAACCAGACTTGGCTTACTCCATCTATAAGCTCTTTTCAGCAGACCTTGTGTGACTAAGGAGAAATGTTACTGGAGAAAAATTTCCTTATAGTGCGAGTCATGAACTCTTGAACTTCAGGAAGGGGACGAACCCACCCCTTGCTTCCATCTGCTTTCGTCACCTTGATGGCTTTTTGCGCCTTTCTGATCGAGAATGGCAGTAAAGTTCCATGATTCAACAGCCCAGATAGCAATTATACAATCATATGCTGCATTCTAGTGTAGCTGAATCAAGACTTTCCATCACCTCACAAGATGATCCGAACCATGTCTGACGACAGGTGTAAACTGAAATCACAATCCATGAAGACGAATTAATTAGTTACGAAACACAATCTTAAAGAAAAGGTAAAATTACTTGGTGCAAAATTAAATAATTTCCTAATTATTTAGAGAAATATAATTAAAGGGAATTTGGCTCTCTTCATGGCTAATTATTTTCATCAAGGTTGTATACCCAAATCATTAAATGTGTATGTGTATGTATGCGCGTGTGTGTGGAGTGATACAGATTCAGACTGACCTGAAATGCGTTGTCCAATATCCCAAAGGAACAACCATAGAAGAAGAAGAAGAAGAGCAAAGAATTAGCAGAGAAGCTTCAAAGAGAGAGACGTATCGGCTAGGGTTTCAACAGCTGGAGGAGAAGCTTGCAGAGAAAAAAAAAATGAAAATTGTAACAAATCGCCACGTTGAAGAAGTCGCCGGAGGATTCATGACTCCAACGTCCAGTCCACATGCCACGTGGCTAAAATGGTATTTTTAAGGAGAAAAAACAACGATTCCAAGTTATATTTCCTTGAAATGAGAAAGAAAGCAATGGACGAGATCACTCGAGTCCGTTAATTCTGTTAATTCGTTAGAAGGGTCATGTGATGTGGGGACACACGAACGTAGACTAATGAGAGAAAGGAAGCAAAACAAGGAGGCAAGGGAAGGAAAAAGTGTTTTCTTTCCTTCTCTTCTTCTTCTGCAATTGTTTCTACCTTCTGTGGTCTTCCTCCTCCCTCCTTCTCCTGGAGTACTGGTTGTGTCAGGGACTCCGGTGGTGGTGGTGGTGGTGCTGCTGCTGGTGTTGGTGTCAGTGACCTTGAGCCACAACCACATTGTAGACTCTCCCCTCCTCTCCTCCACATGGCTCCCCACCCCAATGACTCCCCTCCGACCACCTCGACGGCCGTGGCAATTGATCGAGACAAGAGCAGCCAATTAGCAGTCAAATGGGCTGTTGATCATCTCTTGATCAATAACCCACATATCTTCCTCATCCATGTTAGAACCCGAAGTATGCAACACCGTAGGTACCCTCCCTCTTTCATCATCATCATCATTATCATCAACAAAACCATCATAAACCAGCATAAACACCGATCCTTGCTCGTCATTTTTGCAGTCTTTAACTTTTTTTTTTCTTATTGTAATTCACAGATGGGAGCAACAATGAAGCTGTACCTGAAACCCATCGTGAGCCGAACGAAGTAGAGATGCAACAGCTTTTCCTGCCTTACCGCGGATTCTGCGCTCGCAAAGGGGTATGCACGTACTGATCAATAAGTTTTCGGGATCTGAACCCCACCATTCCCTGTTAAGAAAGAAAGATAAACAAGATGAAGAAGAAATCAAGCACACACACAAGACACAAATTAACGTGGTTCGGCAAATAGTGCCTACGTCCACGGATACTTACATACCAGGTTCTACTATTCTCCAAGTCTCAGAAAAAGGAGAGCATTTCGTCTAGAGCGAAAATGGTAGAATATCAGCTGGAGCGTTCGCATATGCACGCCACACATCCAACTGATTTTTCTTTTTACTGATTACGAGAGGAGCAACTGGATGCATGGCGTGCACATGCGCACACTCCAGCTGATATTCCATCATTTTCGCTCCAGAAAAAATATTACAAAGAGAAGCCATAAAAAGTATGATAAACACCCTGTAGTTAGGGATAAACATAACAGTAACTGACATTACTATTATACCCTTCGACCTAGAATACTTCCTGAATGTCTCAGTAGCATTAGTCTCCACATAAAAACATTCCCAGCAATTTTTTCTTCTTCTCTGATCTAGCCTGATTTTAATGGAAGGTGAGGATTTCAGGTTCAAGTCCAGGAGATTGTCCTTGATGACATCGATGTCTCCAGTGCCATTATAAACTTCATAAACCATAACAGCTTTATCAGCAATATCGTTGTCGGACAATCGAATAGGAGTGCTCTTACAAGGTCTCTCTGTTCCTCTTTAAGTAACTTTTTTTTCTTTGTAGGAACTAGCTTAAGTAGCCTTTTTTTTTTTGGTATTTCTAAACAGGAAGTTCAGGAATCCAGATGTGCCATACAGCTTAAGTAAATCTGCACCAGATTTCTGTGCAGTTTATGTTATATCAAAAGGAAAGGTGGTGCATGTCCGATCGGCAAACCGGCCAGCGCCTACCAGTGCAACTCCACCAAGGCAACAACAATCTGTGTTGGGACTAATATCTGATCACCCCGAACCGGATGATACAGTCAGGTTCGCTAAAAGAACAGATACAAGTAATTCTAATTAACTGTCCAATACAAAAAAAGATGATAATGTACGTGGTAACCTCACACTTTGTTTTTCTCCTTGTTTTTTTCTTTCATTCAAGAAACAGAACACCATTTGGTAGGGGAAATTTTAGAAATACCTCTGAGAGAAGGTCCCTGGATAGGAACAATGATTACCTGAGAACGCCTCCACGGGACAGGCCTCTAGCTAGCATTAGGAATGCTCCTAGCAACCTCTCGGTGGAAAATATCGACCTTCAGAATCGCTCGGCGAGGATCTCAACTAGTCGCAATTCCTTCTCGGACGAAATTGATATTGCCGGGCCACTTGGTTTCCGGTCAGTTGACATCACTGCACAAAATTTAGAATTCGCCGTCACAGCAGAAACTCCCAGGGGCTCCATCTCTTCCTCAGTGAGTACAATATGTTCTTTGTGGTATACATACTAATACTTCAAAAAAAAAAAAATATTACAAAATCAGATTGTGGTGATTACCAATTGGATCATTTGAATGCTAGTTCATTTCCTTCCCCGATTATCTTCCTTTTTGCAAATAACTATATGCATGTTCTTGTTGGATTGACTTCATTTTCAGCGTGAGATAGAAGCAGAGATGAAAAGATTGAAGCTCGAACTAAAACAAACAATGGATATGTATAGTACTGCTTGCAAAGAAGCAATCAACGCCAAACAGAAGGTAAAATCAAACCACAGCCATGACCACTTACAGACAATCAAAGTTACACGAGTGACATTTGGATTTCAGGCGAAAGAGCTTAGTAAATGGAAGATGGAGGAAGTTCGTAGGTTCGAGGAAGCCAGAAATGCTGAAGAGGCCGCCCTTGCCATTGCTGAGATAGAGAAGGCAAAATGCAAGGCAGCTATAGAAGCAGCTGAGGCGGCACAAAGGCTAGCCCAAATGGAGTCGCAGAAGAGAAAGAATGCAGAGATGAAGGCCAAGCATGAGGCAGATGAGAAGAAGAGAGCTTTGGATGCTTTAGCCCACAATGACGTCAGATACAGAAAATACACCATCGAGGAGATCGAAATCGCAACTGATTACTTCACTGAGTCACTGAAGATTGGTGAAGGTGGATATGGACCTGTCTATAAAGCAACTCTTGATCACACCCGAGTTGCTATTAAAGTTCTAAGACCAGATGCTGCACAGGGAAAGAAGCAATTCCAACAAGAGGTACGCAGGATGCAATCAGAGTACCTGTATAAGTATTCTTTATATACATGTATACATATATATGTGTGTGTGTGTGTGTGTGTGTGTGTGTGTGTGTGTGTGTGTGTGTATACACTCAAATTCATTACATATCATTGTGTGAGTGAGTGTATACGCATTTCTTTATGAACATAGGTATGCATATATATATATATGTGTGTGTGTGTGTGTGTGTGTGTATACACACAAACTCATTACATATCATTGTGTGTGTTAATGTATATGCATTTTTTATGTAGGTGTGTCCATGTGTTTATGAACATAGGTATGTATATGTATGTGTGTGTGTGCGTAATATGTATAGTATATACACATGCAAATTCATTACATATCCTTGTGTGTGAGAATATATACGCATTTTTCATGTAGGAGTAATCTGTCTTTATGAACATAGGTGTGCATATACATTACACACTTGTGCAAACCATATATCAACCAAACATTCTCTTTCTGTGATTATTATCACATTGCAGGTTGAGGTATTGAGCTGTATTAGACATCCGAACATGGTTCTACTGCTAGGTGCCTGCCCAGAATACGGATGT
>JAUPMG010000010.1:2069159-2080440 GCA_031762675.1 Pachysandra terminalis
TCTCTCTCTCTCTCTCTCTCTCTCACACACACACACACACACACACACACACACACAAACAAGCATACAAGCATACACGCAACCGTTAAATTGATTTCTGACAGATCTGTTGTTGGGCAGAGAAGTATGAGAGAGATGCGAAGAAGTATTGGGATGTCTTCTACAAACGCCATCAGGACAGAGTAGGTTCCTCTTCTCATGATCTCTAATTACTACTTTTCTGCTAATAGTTCATAAACTGTTTTAACAAATTTGTAAAATGGGTTTGTATTGTTTGTTTTATTGCATACAGTTCTTCAAGGATCGACACTACTTGGACAAGGAATGGGGTCACTATTTTGATGTAAATTCAAACAGAATTCTTTTGATTTGTAATTTTGGTTTGTAGATTTTCAGTAGTTCTTCTCAAATTGTGTTTACTAGATTGTTACATCTTTACTTACATTCATTCATCTAAATTTGATTATCAGGGAGAGGGACGAAAGGTCTTGTTGGAGGTAATCTAGTTCTACAATTGTTTGGTATTCTTTTGGGCCATTGCTTTGGTTATAGGCATAGAGATTGATTACTTAATTGCTATCCTATTTTGATCGATTAGTATGAATCTTGATTGGTTTGGTTTGGGGATATTCTTTGATTGTTCAATGCTGCGTCTTGATCCTGGTGCCTTTTGCAGTTTGCAATTGCTTCATATGCTGCTTCGAGATTATATTTTGTATCTTTGTGTGTGTGTGTATGTGTGTTTGTGTGATCGATTAATGTGAATCTTGATTGGTTTTGCTTTGGAGATAATCTTTGATTGTTGAATCCTGCGTCTTGATCTTCATATCTTTTGCAGTTTGAAATTGCTGCCTCATCGAGAATATATTTTGTGTGTGTGTGTGATCAATTAATGTGAATCTTGATTGGTTTTGCTTTGGGGATAGTCTTTGATTGTTCAATGCTGCGTCTTGATCCCGGTGCCTTTTGCAGTATGCAATTGCTTCATATCCTGCTTCAAGATTATATTTTGTGTGTTTTTGCGTGCGTGCGGCCGTGTGTGTGTGTGTTTTAATCCTTTGAGATATCCTGTTTATTGGTAATTCTGGTAAAATGACCTTTTCTCTTTCTAATAGATGCTGCTGTGGTTTGGAAAATCATCCTTGCTCTTGAAATTTAAACCACTGATCATTTATTGAGTCTAAAATGGATTTGAAATATTTTGATTCTCCATTATTGTTATAAACATTATGTAGATATGGCTTTGTTATGGGCTACTTTTGTAACACTAAGTTCTAGCTTTATGGTTGTTGGTTCGAACGCCATGGTGAGAAAATTGAGGATGATGGCTTATTAAGTTTCTTAAGTCATTTTGGCATCTTTCCTTGGACCTAACATTTTTTTTTTTTTTTGTTACTATATTTTTTGTAAGTACTATATATTAGTTCAATCTTCATTATTTTCAATGATCAGGTTGGCTGTGGAGCTGGAAACACCATCTTTCCTCTGGTTGCTACATACCCAAATATAGTTGTTCATGGATGTGATTTCTCACCACGTGCCGTTGACTTGGTCAAGGTTTGATATTTTCTTTTCTATCTCAAATCCACTGGCAACACTGAAATTGATTGGAAAAATTTAGAAATTTAATCATATTTAATTTGCTAAGTTATTATTATTATTTGGTTGGATAACGTTGCTAAGTTGATAGTTGACACAATCATCTTATATCTCAAATCCATTTTGCTTATTGTAGGCACACAAAGACTTCACCAAAGAAAGAGTCGGTGCATTTGTTTGTGATTTGACAGTTGATGACCTAAGCAAGCAGATCTCGCCATCTTCAGTTGACATTGTAACTATGGTATTTGAGAAGAACTTATGCTTTAGATGACCTTCAGAGATGTTTTTTCATTGATGGATGATTGAATTTCTTCCTTGATTTCTCTATCAAGCATTTTCTATTTTTCCGGAGTGTGTTTTCTTTTGCTGGCACTGTGTTTTATATTAGCTGACTTGTTGAGCAGATTTTTGTTTTGTCTGCAGTTTCTCCAGAAAAGATGTCTCAAGTATTGCAGAATATCAAAAGAGTTCTTAAGGTAAGGTATAGTTATATTTGCTTCTGAAAATATGTTCGGTTTACAATTTGGTGGCTAATTCTTCATAGAAACTGATTTAATGTGATAACACTCCAATGTTTCTTTTTCCAGCCAAATGGTCATGTGTTGTTCCGAGACTACGCCATTGGTGACCTAGCTCAGGTTGGTCTAAGCAGCTTCCTGTTATGCTTAATGTTTATCTATTACTAATGCATAATACAAGTTCCTAACAAACTAGAAGTGTACTATTGTACCTTTGATTCTATTTTTAATGAAATGCTTCGTTATTGATCCAAAAAAAAAAACTAGAAGTGGATATAGAACTTTTTTGCCAAGCCAGAGTAGGGTGGCTAAGCCCTGATGTTATGGACAGGCTAGTGATGGCTATTGAAGCAGCTAAGCTTCTTTCTAGTCAATAGAATGATAGAAGAAAAGATTAAGTTTTTATTCTTTGTGATTTTAGAAATCCTTTTTTCCTCCTAAATATGTAGTGGAGAGTTATTTGAGTTTTATGATTCATTATTCTGTTTTCTTTTTGAAATTTAGAGAGGTTTATTGTATACCTTCCATTGGCTAAATTATATTCCTTGTTACATTGAATTTACAGGAAAGGTTCACTTGCAAGGATCAAAAGATCAGTGAAAATTTTTATGTCAGGGGTGATGGTACTGTAAGTTTTAGCAGCACTTGACAAGTTCAAATGTAATTTTGTTGATTGGTTACCTTTTCTTATGCCGTTCTATACTTTCAGCGTGCCTTTTACTTTTCTGAAGAGTTCTTGACAAACTTGTTTAAAGAAAGTGGATTTGATGCTGAAAAACTTGGCTTATGTTGCAAACAAGTTGAAAATCGGTCACAGGAGTTAGTGATGGATCGGTAATAATAAAATTTTGAATACTTGTATTGAAGATGTTTGCATATGCCATTAATTATGAACGTATATATCAGGATATTTCGAGTAGCATGTGCAAAAGCAGTTTCATCTGATTCTTTTGATTGAGTATTTGATTATTATCTGTAATTTCAGGCGTTGGATTCAGGCTGTATTCTGCTTTTCAAATGGTGTAAATTCTCCATGTATTACAAAATCTGGAGACGACATTGACCTTCTCGGTAAAGAGATTAATGAGCTTAAGCTCCACAATGGAAATGCATCAGATGAACCCGGCAGTTTTGAAATTGACATGTCGGAGAGTATTTCTGTGGATATGTTTGGTATTTCCCCATCCATTGATGAGGTAAGTCATTTAATAGTGTTTTTTTCTTCTTCTGCTCAACTTCTTGTTATATTTGTAAGACCAGTTCATGTAAGCTAGTGATCGATTAAGTTCTTGAATCTGGAACAAGTTTCCTATATTTTAATTAGTAGTAAAAACTATAAAGTAAAATACGAAAAGTTTTGACTTATATATAGGGCTGTCAACGGATCGGATTCGAACCGGATCAGGGCATATCCAAATTTGATTTGATTAAAAGTCGGATCTAATCAGATCATAAATCCCTTACCAAATTGCATTATTTTCGGGTCGGATCGGATTCGAACAATTATTGGATCTTTTGCTAAACCTATTTTATAGTTAAAGAAATATAATTTGATATATATATATATATATATAATATTTAGAAGTGTCCTAAATTAATGACTTATTTGTAATTATATGTTCAATCCTTGTAGTCACTCAATATTATATATATTATATATATTTTATATATTTATATATGCGCACAAATGGAATTTGATTTGGACTCTTATCGAATCAAATCGACCTATATCCGAATTTGATCCGATTAAAGTTGGATCGAATCGGATCATATCTTATAAGATTATCAGATCGGAAATCCCTTACTAAATCTGCTTTTTTTGGATGTCTTATTAGGGGAAAACCAGCTGACCTGTATTTTCCCTTTGCTTTGGTTCTTTGACAATACATCCTATTTACTCTAGCGTATGTTGTTTCTGTAGATCCTTGAGGTCAACCTGAGAGGGTGCTGCTTTAGGATGAAGGGACTTCCTAAAGAATACCAACACACCTGCAAATCCACAGGCTTGATGCTGTGGGAATCAGCTCGTCTGTTGGCTGCAATCCTAACAGGAAATCCTTCCATTGTTGCTGGAAAACGTGTGCTGGAACTGGGTTGTGGCTGTGCGGGTATCTGCTCAATGGTTGCAGCTAAATCTGCTGACCTTGTGGTTGCTACCGATGTGGATACAAAGGCACTTGACCTGCTAAGCCAGAATGTCGCCTCTAATCTAAAGCCAGACTTGCTTCAGAAACTGATTTTGAAGAGATTGGAGTGGGGAACTATAGACCATATAGACGCCATCAAGAAATTGAATCCTGAAGGTTTCAATATTATCATAGGTACGGATGTTACTTACATCCCTGAATTCATCGCTCCCTTGTTTGCAACCGCAAAGGAGCTGATTTCATCTAACCGAGGCATTAGAGATGAGGACCAAAAAGCGGCATTAATTTTCTGCCATGTTCTGCGCCGAGTCGATGAGCCGTCCATACTTTCAGCTGCTTCTCGCTTTGGTTTCAGGCTTTTTGATAGATGGACTGCGGGAATGCCAATCTCTTCATCTCATGGAACCATCAGCTCTTGGTTTTCAGAAAATAGTTTTGAGGAACCTCTCCCTAGTACAGCGTTGAATATTATGTACTTCCATCCATTATAAGTCTTTTTAAGATGGATTGTTTTTGTGATCTTTACCATCTTAATATTCCTTTCAACAATAAAGGTTCTGTATTTGAATAGATTAATCACATTGGATTACTACTTACGAGGATTCCGGGAAATTTTGTTACTTTTATATTTCAGTGTTTTATGCTTTTATTATAAGATGTGCTCTGAATTCATAAAGGTTTGGTGTTCAGAAATGCATAAAATCTCATATCTGGTAGTAATCTGGTCTTTGGTGTGGTAGAGATTGAAGCATATCTGAAAGCCCTTTTAAGCTCAGGACTTGGATAGATCAAGAACTGACATTATGGAACCAAAAACTAGAGAGAAAGAGGGAGTGGACCCTTTCGTCAGTTCCATCACCACTGCTTGTGCAGTCCATGAAAGAATCTCTTTATCCTTGCCTACAGTTTAATTAATAATATTAATAAAAATAAATAAAAAAACAGAGAGCCTACTGTGAAAATCTAGTCTATCTTAAGATATTTATTCAACAATTGCAAAAGCAAACCTTTGCATGTAGGCACAACTAATTTGATCATTTGATCTCCACATGCCTCTCCCATTTTGTTGTTTTTTTTTTTTGCCCTTTCCATTTCATTTGCAGATTTGATCACAAGCTACTAGAGTTTCCATGTATATGTAGAATGTACATCTAGAGATCATCATTAATTTGATGATCACTCTGCAAGCTCATGTGTCATTGAACTGATGAGTTAATTAGAAACTCAATTAGTTCATCTTGTTCATGATATTCGTTTACAATTTGCCGTTTTAGTGCTGAACTAAGATTGAACCAACATCCTAATGGAATCGTTAGCGTTCCCGTTGCTACCGATTTGGGTTTCCATGGTGGCCTTCATTTGTGAATTACGAAGTTTTCAGTTCAGTTTCTTTCATTTAAAGAACATTTCAATTTCTTTGCATTGGAAAGGCTTTCAGTGACTGCTCAGTAGCAAGTATACTTGATTAACCACTATACATTATTAAAAGCCACACACTGTGCCTGAAGATTACAGATTTCTTCCAGATTTCAATGCACAAGAAAGTGTTTAATAAGTGGATATTACATTGTAAACCACTATATTGGATCTAATAGATAGATACATCAATTTTGGCTTTGACACCCTTGAGTATGATCTTGAACTCCTGATATCTGCTAAGAAAAAAACTCTCTTCTTCAGCTTGATATATAGTGCTGCAGATGCATGTAGAGACAGTACTCATCTCTTCAACCACTGGAACTGATTTGAACTCTACAAAATTCTAGGCAAGAAACAGTCGATCATGAAATATTTCATTACAAGAAGAGATTATTGCTTGATTATAATGAGTTTGGTGATGCATGTTGAGGTAACTACTAATCAAGAACCAGTTCTATAATACTAAAGGATTTCTAATGAAAATTATCAAATCATACCCATCTGATGATTTTTTTGTCTGTCTTTATTTTGCTTTTGTATGAACAGCTGCATGTAGCTTTAATGGTCATCCAAATAGAACATCAAAATCAATTAGAGAGATCTTTGATCTAAAGCTAAAACTTTGATAGTATAACAACAAGCATTTGGGAGTGTTCAGTGCAATAGATTTTTCTTTTCATTTCCTTTTTAGTGGAATGCCCTTTCATGGGCAATTCCACCAATTTCAGTTGTCTAGACCAACTAGACCAACAACAACAATTAACAAAAAAACAAATCAAACAAGCCTCCCCCCCACCCCAGAAAAAATAAAAAAATAAAAAAAAATAAAAAAAAAATTTGATCTTTGGACCATTCTCTATGTCTAGCCTAGTTGAACACTCATGCTCAACATGTTTACTGCAAAAACTCCAAAGTGATGAACTCATGAAAGAGTACTACTTCAAACTAATATACAAACCTTGAGAAACAAGAGCTCATTAACTAACTTGTTTAAGCACAACCTGCAATCCAAGAAAGAAACAACCATGCAACAGATAAATCAATCACACACACACAAAGGCAAGTAAACAAAGAAAGAGAGACCAAGTTGGTGTGTAATCAAAGAAAGAAACAACCATGCAACAGATACCAGATATATTAAGGACAAACACACACACACACACAAAAGCAAGTAAACAAAGAAAAAGAGAGCAAGTTAGTGGTGGGTGACAGATAGAGAGTGAGCACGCAGAGCTTCAAGCATGAACTCTTCATGCAACAAAAACCATGTGTGCTCACTCTCTTCTGTCACCTCCCTTTAAAAAACCCAGAAAAAAACAAGCCAACCAACCATATATATCACCTGTTATTGCACCAGAGAAAACCCTTTTCCTCACTATGATCTTCTCTCTATAACTCTCTCTCTCTAACTGTTGCATGAGAGCTTTGATTTGATTTGGTAGTGAAGATCTCTTGAGCTTTATATAAGATGAAAAGGGGTAGTTGCATCACTTGGGGAATAAATTAATATTCTCTCTCTCTCTTTCTCTCTCATTATTTTATGAACAAAATTCAGAAATTACACTCTCCATACAATCCCAACCAGTCTCATTTACCCAATTCCTCTTACCAATGCGTCTTGTAATTCTAAACATCTAACCCCTTCAATCCTCTCACAACTGCCCTTCTCTTATCTACTCTGCTATATAAAGAACACTTTTTTTAACCAACAAGGAGAGGTTGAGAGAGATATTATCCTATGTGTGTGAAAGCTTCTTTCTTATATGTATCTTCCAATAATCATCGTACACATTTCCATCGTTCGGCTACTATT
Organism: Pachysandra terminalis; assembly: GCA_031762675.1. Lineage (NCBI taxonomy): Eukaryota > Viridiplantae > Streptophyta > Magnoliopsida > Buxales > Buxaceae > Pachysandra > Pachysandra terminalis. Next base: position 2,076,659 of record JAUPMG010000010.1, read on the forward strand.
GATCACTTGGTTTGTCCATCTCTTTGATCATGTGGTTACAAGGATCATATGATCCATGTGATAATAGAGGAAGGTTCCTCGTGTTTGAACATATACTTAGAGAAAAAAAAAGAGAGTAAAAGAAAATTTCTATCTTTGATTATGAAAAAGATCAACCAATCGAAGGTCAACAAAGTGTACCCACACGAAGATTTACGGCTGATCGAAAAGTAACTTAATCGCATATATGCTTTATATTACTTAGTTATATGAAGAACCATTAGAAATGTCCACGCCTGTTTTTTACATTCTGTACTGCAATGAAGGAGGAATTGTATCACATTGTGTGGGATGATTCCACGATATTAACTAATCATTACCTTAACGAAATGTATGAGCTTCTTAATGACTATTGAAACCCCCTTTTTTTTTTTTTCTTGCTTCTGGATCGTAAGGATGAGATATTACTATAAAGGTTTGAAGGATCGGTCCCGTCCGTACTAGGACCGAACCGGTACAATCGGTACCGGTAGGGACGGGTCGGTACAATCGGTCCGGTGATCAGTACAACCATTTCGGAGTTTTTATTTTCAAATTTGTGAATTAGACGGTCCAAACTACGGTTTCAAGGATCGGACCGATCTGGTCTGTATCAGGATCGGCCAGGATTGGTCCAATTCCAAGCCATGATACAACTATTGTATCAAGTGGCTTTGGATCGGACCGGTCCAACCGATCCATTTTTTTTAATTTATAAATGAAACGGTCCAACAGGCATCGACTTGGTCCGACAACCGGTCCAACCCGTCCAATTTATTTATTTTTAACTTGTCCGATCTGTGATCCCAGACTTAAAACTTTGGTCCAAACCGATATCGAACTGAACCGGTCCAACCGATCTGACTCGTATCACCAGTCTGGTGATCATTTAACCGGTCCCTTTTTACTATCGGATCCGGACCGGATGCTATCGCCGGTGTGGACTTGCCAGGACCGGTCCGACCCTCGATCCCGAGCCTTTAAACCTTGCTTATTATAGCATCATTTTTTTAGTTATAAAAAATGGATAAATGATAAATTTTAGTTAAATGTAATGATCTTGCATAAATGAGGATTAATGACTATCAAGTGGGTTTTGGAGAAAAATGGATGAACTTTCCCTTTTTGGACGCGAGGAGTTATTTATAATAGTTAAAGACTTTCCTTTTTGAGAGTGGGCAATAAGGGAGAGAGAGTGATTGCAGTCTTCTTACAAGCGTTCCTGATTCCTATATAGCTTTTTATCAAAAAGATACCTTTCACTTCCATCACCACTGACGATGCCGGCATCTTCTGCCATGGTAGGCCGGAGAACCTGTGCTCGACACGTGGCAGTCATGGGTGTTTTTTGATATTCTTAGACGACTTGGTCTTGGTAGAGAATATTCTATTAGGGAATATTCTATAAGGTAGGGTGGTATATATATATATATATATATTTGGCATGACCAACCAATAGAAATACTCTGATACTTGATCTTCAAGCAACTTGTTGCAGATGTGGCATACTTGACATGACCAACTAATTGAAATACTCCAACACATCGTCAAGCAAAATTAAAGGGCGTTTATTTATGGAGAAGAATCAAGCAAGTTAATGATCTAAAATGGCAAAAGAAATTCTGGTGTCTCACCGGGTATAGTTTCCTAGTGGGACAGATTTTTTCTACTAATGATATGGTCAATCGAGACCGTTCACCTGACAAGAGATTCCTATCCATTGTGGTGTCCCACCAGGTTTAGTTTCTTATGATGTGGCCAATCCAAACTGCTCACCTGGCAAGAGATTCTTATGATGTGGGCAATCCAAATCCAAACCGTACACTTGGCAAGAGATTCTAATCCATTTTGATGTCCCATCAGAAACCAATCCAGACTGTTCACCTGACAAGAGATTACCATCAAGTAATTCCTAAATCCTATCCATTCTGATGTCCCATCAAGTTTAGTTTCTTGAGACCTTTTTTTTTACTATGATGTGGCCAATCTAGACCTTAGACCTTTCACCTGACAAGAGATTTCTATCCATATGATGTGACCAATCCAAACCGTTCACTTGACAAGTGATTCCTATCCATTCCGATGTCCCATCAGGTTTAGTTTCTGTGATTTGACCAATCCAGACCCTTCACCATCAGAATTAGTATCTTAGCCACTCGACCACTCCCCCCATAGGGGAGACACGGAATAGAACCCCCACCCCTTATTTGAGGGGATGTCCTACCAACGTCTCAAGGAAGGAGACGTTTTTTTCTATTATGGTGTGGCTAATCCGGACCGTTCACCCGACAAGAGATTCTCTGGATGGAGGCCATATGGAAAATATTTCAAGCCACACCATGGTAATAGCTTTCCTCTAGATCAGACTAACAACTATGGCTTTGGGAGCACTAGAGAAAACTGGAAGCCAAAATCTTCCATCACTCATCAGTTGAAAACATAACAGGAAAATCTCTAACCATTGTAGTGAAAACAGTGTTCATTGAAGTGTAATTTCTTCGACATGGGGATGGAGTCTCTACACTCTACATGCAAGCAGTACTATTGCCTCAGTCCCCCTTTATCTTGAAGGGATGCAACCTTAATTCCTGCAAGGTATACTCAAATGGAAGAAAGCTTGCTGTGGAATACAAACCACACCAGAATGAATTGTACATTAAAAATGAACAAAAGATGGGATGATATCAAGTCCCTTATTCTTCTGATGGATCTCTGAATATTTTCAACGAGAAGTAGTCGATGCTTGATTTAGAGCAACATTGATTCGGGATTCTCTATGTAACCTTTGAATGCTTTTAACCACTCTGCGCCGATTGCACCTAGAGAACAAATAAGAAGGGCAGAAAGATCAGGTTGGAATAATTTAAAATCCTTTTAAACAGTTTCATCTCTCTTGTTTCGGAGCAACCTACCATCAATTACACGGTGATCACAGCTTAGTGTTACAGACATGAACGATGCGTAATTGAACTCCTCAGGACCAGCGCCAGGTATAACCCTCTTCTCGGCTGGTAAAGCCCATAGTATAGCCACAAGTGAGTTGAGGGGGAAATCAATAATAGTACCAACAAACATCAGAAGATCAGGGCCAATGTAACACGAGAAATAACGACTGTATCTTACCAGATCCAATTGCGAGAATGCCCGATTGGGGAGGATTGATGATGGCACAAAATTGCTTGATTCCAAAGGGCCCACCCAAATTTGACACCGTAAATGTGCCTCCCTGTAAAGATGTCATCGATTTCATGAACCAAATCAGGCAATCAACCGAATATTGACAATCCAATATAAAACAGATGTACCAACTGACCTCATAATCTTCTGGCTTCAAGCTGTTCTCTTTGGCATTTTGAGCTAATTGTTTGACTTCGTCACCTATTTTCGATAAGCCTTTCTTGTCCGCATCCTGCAAATATATAGTACGGTATCTCATATTTTTCACAACTTATTAATTGAAACTAAAGCAGAGTTGGTATTTTCAACAATGCCGAAACAAAACCAAAACACACCCTGATGACGGGCACAAACAGTCCATGATCTGTCTGTACTGCAACATTGACATTCACATTATGATACCTGGATAAGTAGCACCGAAAAAAATTGTTAAATATAATAATAATTATTATTATTTTATAAGTTACTTACAGAAAATGTCAACTAAAATGCTACTATTTTATACTTACTGGCGGATGTAATCATTGGTCCAGGAACTATTGCATTGAGGAACTTTTCGAAGAGCCAAAGCAGCAGCCTGTATTATA
>JAUPMG010000010.1:2100822-2121957 GCA_031762675.1 Pachysandra terminalis
TCAAAAAAATTTACATTCTCCAAAATCGATCCTTCGTGTTACTTCCTTTTCTCTCCGTCTCTTCCTATACTTCTCTAGATTCTTCCCCTACATTTCTTTTTCAAAATATTTTACATTCTCCAAAATCGACCCTTCTTGTTCTTTATTTCTACGATTTTTCAAAAAATTTTACATTCTGCAAGATCGACCCTTCGTATACAGTTGAACGATCTCTTTAAAGCTTCTACCAGAAGCTTTTTTTTCATAAAAACCTAAACTCTCTCTATCCTGAAGTTATACAGTCAAACCAAGACTCTGATTCTCATTTCCTCTCAAACTCTAAATCTTATTCTTCTTCTTCCATGTACCTGACGATCAATTCATCGGGCCCTTCAAAGGATTCAAAACGGTGTTTTCATTGTTCCACCCGTCATCGCTGTTCTAGCCCGTATTGGCAACGAGATCCAGTGGCCGCTGGCGAAGGACGAGGCCGCTGTGAAGCTTGACGAATCACACTACTTCTTCTCCCTCCAAGTTCCCTCCGGTGCTGGAGCGTCGTATTCTAGCGACGATGAGGAGCATGTAAGCAAGGAGTCTGAGAATCTGATGAACTAAGGTGTAACGATTGTGTCCAAGGGGCAAGAGAGCTTGCTGAAGGAGCTAGATGGGATTTTAGACCTTTACAATAGCTTTTCAGTTCAGAGTGTTTCAGAGAAGGAGAAGTCTGGGGTCTTGGATGGATCGATGGAGAAGGAGATCTCTCCATCTGATCTAAAGTCAGAGAAAAATAGGGAATTGATGGAGGAAAGATCAGCAGCTTATTGGACGACGCTGGCACCAAATGTGGAGGATTACAGTGGGTGTGTTGCAAGGATGATAGCAACGGGATCTGGGCAGTTGATTAAGGGAATTCTGTGGTGTGGTGATCTTACGATCGATAGATTGAAGTGGGGAGATGGGTTTCTGAAGAAGAGGATAACTACGACTTCGAAGTCGGAGATTAGTCCTCAGGCTATGAAGAGGATTAGAAGGTTTGGAATTTAATTTGGATTGAATTATTGATTTAGGGTTTCATGCTGTGCTTTCTGTTAATTCTCCATTTAGTTTATAAATCCGTTTATCAAACATCTACTACTAAGTTGGTATCAGATCATGTGAAGAAATCTCTGAAAGTATAATGAGATCACGTGGCTTGGGGTTTTGTAGTATAGTGGGAGCATAGTTTGTTTAAGCTCCTTTGGAATTATCTTCTATGTGTCGATAATGCTCTCAACGTGTGATGTTGCAGGTTCCGCCAAGACCTAACACGTACATGCCCTTTGGTAAAGGAGTGCATTCGTGTCCAGGAAGGGAGCTGGCCAAGTTGAGATGTTCGTCCTCCTCCACCACCTCACCACCACTTACAGTTCTCTCTTTCTCTCTCTATCTCTTTCCGGGAACCTTCGACCCTAGATTCTTAACTAAGAAAGACGGATATGATTTCTTTTGACACAAATGGGGCATTACACATGACGGCAATGTGATTGCCGATTGCCTTACCAAAAATCTAATTCACTAACGAAAAGGGAGATATTTTAAGTTACCAAAATGATATTACCTTTGTGGGAAGATACAGCTAAATTCATGTAAGATCACAAATTTCCTCATCATAAATCCCCTTCAAGTCTCATTTTCAAAAAAAAAAAAAGCGTATGGTTATATTAAAAATAAAATTTGTGCTCATAAGATTTTGCAGAAGATTTGTTCATGAAGCCACAGATCGAACAAGTTCTCTCTCTCTCTCTCTCTCTCTCTCTCTCTCACTCTCACTTTCACACGCCTATGAACTTCTAACAGACCAAATCTTTGTTTTGGTTAGGAATTCATTTAAGGGCTTTCATCTTTTGAGAACTTGCCATTTTTTCGCCTCTCCGTCATTAATGCAGTATCAAAGGCAGCACCAACATATTGTTGGTTGTGATGTTTTTTGAGTTTTTTTTTTAATTTTTTCTTACATTTAATGTATTATTTTTTTTTCAAGTAGTCTTTATTTGCTTGACTACAACTATAGACATTGTCCATTAGGTGCTATTTTGATCACGAAACTTCATTGGTTCAAATATGATTTTTATAAATGCATAAGTTACTTTCACTGTCTATAAATGTACAGAGATTGTATGATATCTATAAATGTACAAGGATTGTATGGTAATTGCATTGGCCATGACAATAGGTAATTATGTGGAATGTTCTGTCATTCCTTTCTAAAATTATTAAATATAATATTAAATCGTATTTGTTTTTTGTAACAATAATTGCCCAAAACAGGATTGTCGTTTCAACCACCCTCTCTCTCCTAGAATTATATTTCTATCCAATAAAACACTCGGGATAAAATTGTGTCCCTGCCTAATTTCATAATATTTTAGAATTATATTTCTATCCAATAAAACACTTGGAATGAAATTTGGTCCCTACCTAATTTCATAGTATTTTTTATAATCTATTTACTCGTGCATGCATAGGTGTCTTGCTATATATATATATACACTAGTGGATGCCCCATGTAATGCTCTGGTTTGTGATAAAAGTTTTTGGGGTTGAGCTCCACAGATAATTTTGAAATATTAATTGTCATTATATAGAAACCATTTTAATTATTTTTATTGCACTAAAGCTTCTTAGTACCCTTCAATTTATGATTATGAGCCAATCAATGGAGTTAATTTTAGTAATTTATGCCAAACTGAACTTTGGGTTTAGGTTTTACCAACCCGCCTGAAAACAGGTCAACCCAAACCCAACCCTGCCAACCTGTTAGGTACTCGTTTAAGTGGTCTTTAATAGATTTTTAATTTTGTTTAAAATTATTTTATTATTTATAGGTATTTTTAAATTTATTCATAAGTTAAAAATGCCTTATTTTTCTTTTTTGAAAAGAAATCATAAAGCTGGCAATTTCTAAACCGACCCGCCAACCAGCAAAAACCCAACCTGATTAAACGAGTTCGGGTTGACCTGTTTATTAATTGGATTGGGTTTCGGTTTTACCGACCCGCCTGAAAATGGGTCAACCCAAACCCAACCCTCCAAACTTTTGGGTACCTGTTTAAGTCGTCTTTAATATATTTATAATCATTTTTTGAAATTATTTATTATTTATAGATATTTTTAATCTTTTTTATAAGTTAAAAATACCTATTTTATCGTTTTTGAAAAGCAATCATTTCAATAATTATTTTTATAATATCTATTAAAATTAATATATTAAATGAGGTTAGATTTTATCCTAATTTAAAATTAAATTTCAAAAAAGTTAATTAATTAAAAAATTAAATTTCAAAAAAACTTAAAATGGGGTAGATGGGTTCAAGCCATTTATTAACGGGTTGCGTTATTCCGAACCTATTAGTAAACGGGTCGAACCTGACCCAACCCGTTTACAACCCGTTTAATATCTCTCAAATCACTCCTAATTATTAGTGAGTAGTGTCATTTTAGGAAAGTGAAGAGAGATTTGAAGTGATTTTAAGGTAATCAATTTCTAGAGATATTTTAAGAAAACTTTAAGGTTAGTGAGTAGGATTTGTTTTTAGTTATATTTGGGACTCACTTGTCAACTAATAATGTGGTATAAATAATTCCTAAATATTAATATTTGATTAACTCTTGATTGGTTGAAAGCCTTTTAATGCAATTTTTTTAATATAAAAAAAAATCAAAATTCTAAGAATTGAGGATTCAAGGAGGGAAGGCTTAGGAGGCCTCCACCTTCCCATTAAGATTGTTATATATTATAAGGATTCATATATATATATGTGTGTGTGTGTGTGTGTGTATGTACACACACATACATATATACATGGCTTAGTTGCTTTAGTTTTTGTATTAATAGTCTAAACTCTAAATCATAATTAGTATGTGATTACTTTTGAATCAAAATTTTTTATGTAATCTATTATTTTTTTATCTGTTAGTTATAATTTTGTTTATTTTAAATGACACCGTATAATTTTTGTGCAGAAAAATAGATTATTTTTTTTTTTTAACTAAACCTTTGTTAATTCTTACTTAAAGTGACAATGGGTACTCGCTGCTGAATGTTCTTGATATACTTATTCCTAACTAGCAAGATTTAGCTCTACCAAAATAGAATCTTTAAAAGTTAGTCCCAATTTTTTTTTTTTTTTTGTCTCTTCATGTAGGCACTTCGTTCAGCATTTTATATGTTAAAGCAGATGGGAACTCATTACAAAGTGGTGTAGCAATGAGGATGCTTGTCCTTTGGGAAGTCTAGTCATACCACTTGTCACGTGTATAGTTATATGATTGTTTTGTAAACATTTATTATTTCCTCTCGTTTTTTGTATGTAGTTTAAAAATCAAATTTTTCTTTTCCTAATGAATTTTCAGTTAAGAACCAAAATACCCTATATGAGACCTGAAAATTGATTGGAACCTCAATTTCATACCCGAAACTGACGTTGATAGAATCCAGATCCAATAATATATTATAATCTGGTTCCAGATATATTAATAACCCCTTAAGCCAGTTGGATATGGAAGAATATATATATATATATATGTATAAACATCGGCCCTCAAGGAAATATTTCCAGCTTCGCCCCTGGCAGGAGGTATAACAATGAGGCCTGTGTTAACCCATCTCCCAGAACCTTTCCTAGGAGGATACACCACCTCTATCGGTATATTTAAAACCATGATTATGAAAAGGAAACACCTATTTTATGTTGAACATGGTTAACGGTTAGGGCCGAGACCATGTGAACAATGCTGGACAAAGAGTCGTAACATATGAGCACTTGAGCAAATGTAAGACTCAAAAGAATATATATTTATATTATACATATATGTGGTTTTGTGCCTTCTCCTGCTCTCATTTCATACGCTTTTTAGTTAGCAATTGATTGCATTGGGTTGAAGATCATAGATTACTGGATACTCATCTGCTTGAAAAGTTGTTCTCTAATACATGAAGTGTTGAATTTTTTTTTTTTTTTTGGTATGAGATTGCTGCTTTTATAAGGTGAATTGGATTTGAGTCATAGACATTTCGAAGTTGGATATATCTCAAATGAAGCAATCAAAAGGTTAAAGGAGGAAAGGTGGAATTCATTAAAGATTATCCATAGAATTTGGATGATATAGGGACGAAACATTGGAATGGAATAAAGGAAGGGAGGCAATTACTTCAATGGGATCTTTTATCCCAGTTGGAGGAGAAATTACCAAACATCTTGCATTTCCTCAGGCTTGGTGCCAATGGTTTTTTTTTTTTTTAGAGAAAGAAGAAGCCGATATGGAAAATGGATAATAAGTAATAATAGCATCGCACTTCGAATTCGATGAGGAAATCTTTTTTTATTCATTTATTTTTCATAACATGAGATTATGTATCGATAGAGTAGTATGAGATTTTCCTGGTTCACAATTAAACAAGATGGCATGTTTATGGAATATTGCATGAAGGGAACTTTTGTAAGATTTCTAGTGTGCTTAAGTTATTAAAATAAGAAAGGTTTTTAATTGTGGAAACTGCGAGTCCCTCCTAGAGTTAGGCTTTTTGTATGGACGGCAATTCTATACAGAATCAATACTTGCGATCTGTTGCAAAAGAGAAGAGGTAATCTTGCTATTTCTCCACATATTTGTTTTATGTGCAGAAAACAGGGGGAGACGGCCGATCATCTTTTTCTACATTGCAATTTTGTTACAAAAGTATGGATTTATTTCATTCAAAGACTAGGAGTGGAGTGGGTAATGCTTGGAAAGATCTCATTGATGTTGGCGCAATGGAGGTTCCATGGGATGGGTGGGAGAGAGAAGACTTTGATGGATATGGTGGTGTTCGCTACTTTTTGGATTATATGGGGGGGAATAGGCGGATATTCGAGGGAGTGGAGAGGAGTCTATCCTCGATTATTGACTTGGTGTTGAGCACGGTGGCTTCATGGGCTTCGATCTTGCCAGAGTTTAGGATGTATTCTACGGATATGATCATTAGAGATTGGGACACTTTGTTATCTTCTTCGCCGGGTCGTTTTGTGAAGATCTAGAAGTGGTCTGCTCTGTAGGATGGTTTTGTTAAAATGAATTTTGATGGGTCTTCTATTGGTAACCCGGGGAGATCTGGGGTTGGTGGGGTATTCAGAGATCTAGATGGGACGGTGGTTCATGCACATTCGGGTCCTATTGGAGAGGGAGATTCGAATAGGGTTGAGGTATGGGCATTGGTGATCCGTTTGGAGGAGGCAGGAAATTGAATCTGGTTAATTTGATTGTGGAGGGGGATTCCTTCTCTGTTATTTCTTGGATGAATGAGGGTAATCGGCCTCCTTGGCGTTTCGTTCACCTTATTCGTCGTGCTATTCATTTGTGTTGTGGATTGAGGTTCACATTTCACCATATTCCGAGTTCTGCAAATGGTGTTGCAGACTCTTTGGCTAGAGGAGTGGAGAGGAATTCCCTAGTGGTGGGTGTAGATTTCGACGGCGTATCAGTTTAGAATATGATATGCATTCCATAATGTTCTGATTTTAGGTTTTTGTACATTGTGGTCTCTTTTGTTTGGCCTGTATTTGGTTCGTTTGGTTTTTGATTTTTGTATATCTGTATTTTTGTAACCTCTTCTGATGATTAATAAAGTGTTGTTAATTATCAAAAAAAGATAATTAAGGGCGAGGGAGTGTCCAAATTGAAGAAATACCCGACATATGGGTACAAGAATGTGACAAATTGCCTTAATGTGTCCCCTAAAGTGAGAAGATGATGGATCATTTAGAGTCTTCACCTAGTAAAGAGAAAAGAGGAGATAGACAAAAGGAGGTGAAGAGGAGATTAGCACAAGCCGTGCATGCCTCTCCAGTGTAGAGGATTCAGAAGATGACATCGTGTACCCTCTCGATTGTATCACAGATGCAAATAGAGCGAGTAATAGAGCTGGATGGCGTGCCTCTATGCAATATGACTGAGGACGGAGTCAAAGAGAGGTCGAGAGATGTGGGTTTTCTAGGGGAGGCTCTTCAAGAGCAAGGCCATAGGGGCTAGGGCATCTAAAGCTAAGCCCATGAATACAAGGTCATTCAAACGAGCCCAGAGTGTGAGGATACCACACCATTCCATCAATCCTTCATTGTTCAAATAAAGATGCCAAGCAGAAGAGGTTAAAGGATGTGTGAAATGAAGGGAATGTGAAGGAGAAGATGGAAAAATTTATTTCGAAGTCCTTCATTTTCAACTACATTCCGGCTAACGTAATAGCCTCTCCCCACTTTAAGAATATGATAAGCTGTTGTCCAAGTGTTTATGTGATCAATGGACGGGTCTGACAGGATAAAGAATGTAAATTACATTGTTGATCTACTAAAGTCTATTATTAAAGAGGTTGGCAGAAAGAATGTTGTACAAATTTCCACGGATAATGGGAGTACCTATGTAAAAGCGGGTCAGATAATGTAGGAAAGATACAGCCTGTATTGGTCTCCATGTGCTGGTCATTGCATGGATTTACTGTTGGGGGTCATTGCACGCCAACAGACAGTCTTGGGTGTGTTAAGAGGATAAAAGGACAGTGACTACATTTATGTACAACAACTCTTATGTCTTAGCAAAGATGAGAGCGATGTGTGGTGGAGACATAGTCAGACCGGGCATTACAGGCTTTGCCACCAACTAAATTGTATTAGAGAGCATCCTAGGGCACAAGGCAGAACTAAAGGCATTCTTCACTAGAGATGATTGGAACAGTTGTCCTCAGAGCCGTGCTATTATTGACCAAAGAGTTAAGGACATTATTCCCTCAAGAGTCATACGGCTATTGGCCAGAAAGTAAAGGGCATTGTTCTCTCCAATTTATTATGGCATGGGGTCCACGATCTTGTGGCTATATTGGAGCCCACTTATCGAGCATTGAGGGTAATAGATATTGATGCATATCCTACCATAGGTTCCATATATGAGCTCATGAATATTATGGAGCAAATTAAGGATGCTGCCCAGAAATCATACAAATGGGTCCGCAAGATTATTGATGATCGTTGGTAGAAGACATTAGCGTACCTTCTTCATAGCCCAACTCAGTGAGTAATTATTGATAAAGTTGAATGAATAATTCACTTTGACAGTTATGATACTTCTAATTTTTTACTAATCTTTTTTTTTTTGGAACTCTAGCATACTTCTTGAACCCTAAATATCACTACAATTTTTTTATCATTAACAGCAATTTCATTAATCATCAAAAAAGTTACATAGAAAACAAAAAATCACGATATGTGATCCAAAAAAACAAAACAACAAAATATTTACAAATGAAAAGGAAAGAAAGAAAGCCTATCCATCTGATATCAAAATCTCTTCCCCTTAGGCAAACCAGCCTCAAAGTCCACTCTTTCCACACCACTTCTAGTCCAAATATCTGCAACATCATTTGCTAATCTCAAAACATGATTAAAGTACATACATATCCTATTAGAAAGGTAACGAGCTTGTCTAATCCAATGAGCATATTTCCAAGGATAACTACCATCACCTGTCATCCACGAAATAACCAACAAAGAATCACCTTCAACCTATATAGACTCCAAATTCAATTTCCTTCTACCAAACCGACAATCAAGGCTCTTAATTCAGCGGTAATAGAATTTGCAATGTCAATCAGATCAGAGAAAACATGTAACACAACACCATCAGAATTCCTGAATACACCCCTATCCCAGATCTTCCTGGATTACCCAAAGAAGATCAGTCAAACTTAAGCTTAACACAACCCCTAGGAGGCGCCTCCTACACCATCTTCTTTGTCAAACAAGATGCCGAAGAATAAATCAGATCAAACCAACATCTAATAACGGAATCCATATAAATAACCTGAAATTCCTGCCTAACAAACATCCAACCTGCCACCATCCCCACGTCCGAATCAATTAACCAAGACACGGCTCGCTGATCCTCCACAAAAATACGTCTATTCCGCTCACACCCATGGTTTCAAGGATCGGCCGATACCGGTCCGTACCGGCCGGTCCGGACTGGGACCGGTCCGGACTGGGACCGGTCCGGTTCCAACCCATGATATCGGCCGGGTTATGGACCGGCATTCCGGCGACTGGTCCCGCCGGTCCGTCCGGTCCGGCGACCGGTCAGGCGATCCGTCCGGTCCGACGACCGGTCCGCCGATCCCTCCGGTCCGGAGAGTGATACCGCCGGCCGGTGACCGGTTCCGACGGTCCGACGATCAATCCGTCCGGTCCGCGCGCGATTTGAAATTTTTTAATTTTTAAAATTTTTTTTCCCATTTTCTGTACCTGCTCTAAACCGGTCGGTACCGGTCCGTACCGGCAATCCGGACCGAAACTGGACGGAACCGGTCGCCGGACCGGTTCCGGTATTTAAAACTATGAGAGACCCTACTTGCCATGAATTCTGAACACATTGACATATCTTGTACTGAATTGTGGCGGGGTACATAACAAATACCGAATATAAAAAAAATAAAAAATCATAATAGTTTTTACAAAATTTAGTCTAGAAATATTTTTCACGTGACACAAAGGGTTCTTAAAAAATGACATCATTTTTTATGCAAGACTTGAGAAACATTACTTCGTATATTAAAAAAAAATACTAAAGAATTGGATGGATACAAATACATGCAATAAATGTAATTACACGTTTTAGTGGGATTTAAATTATTTGAAATTTTATCCAATCAAGAGGATTGCCTTGTGAGATGGACGGTTTGGATTGACCACATTCTTTTATGTTGATAGAAAAAGTCTTGTCTCAAGACTCTCAACACTCAACTGATATATGTACATGTATGGTTTTTCTGCATTATTTCTGCAACAAAGCCTGTGATTGGTCCTCTTTATCTTAATGATAATGTTATATAAGGAATTGTAATTTTTTGACCAATCACAGGTCTTGTTGCACGAAATATGCAGGAAAATGCTGCAGACGACAAGCGATGTGTGTGTACATAATATATTAATATTTGCCATGGCGGTCTCGCTTCGCGCGCTGAGGAGTTGGCAGTGACACCATGGTATCCTTCCTTATTACACGAGTTCGGGCAGCTGTCAGAATCTCTGTTTGCCCGATAAAGTATTCGTTGGCGTAAGAACACATCAAAAGATCATCGTAGAAAAACCTGAAGCAAAGAAACAAATGGGAGGTGAAGATCTTGCAGAACAATAATAGTTCTTAGTGCTTGAAGCCGTAAGATCTCGCTAGAGAGAGAGAGAGAGAGATGTGGGAATCGATCTGCCTAACGTTGGCAGCAACCGCGGGTAATAACATTGGAAAAGTTCTGCAGAAGAAAGGGACCGTGATTCTTCCTCCTCTCTCTTTCAAGCTAAAGGTTAATCTCTCTCTCTCCATCTCTCCCTTTTCCTTTCTCTTGTCCTGCTTTGTTTTTTGATCTAGAACATATTTCTTTTTCTTTTTTTCTTTGTTTCTTCATTCTGTTTCTGATTTTGTTGAAATTTTAAATTATTTTGATGGAGTTATCGATTCGTTCTAATTTAAGTTTATATATCAATGAATCTCAATTTAGATTGTTTTGACGCTATTTCATCACTTTTGTCTGCATATTTTTTCGTGTCTTGTTTCATCTTTCTATTCGTTCTTGAAATACTTAATTTTATTGGTAATTTGGAGTTCATTAGTTGTATATGGATGTAGATAGTTCATTTATCAAGTCATTGAATCAATCAAGAAAAATACATGTAAGCTTAGCATTATAATTGAAAGGAATAAAACATTTCTTTTGCTCCTCTTTCCAAATCACAAATAAGCGTACATTTTGATGATTTTTTTAGATGTTTAGTGTTAGAAAAACTAATGTACATCAAGAAATCAGACCCTTACTGATAAACAAAAAGGATGTTTAGGTATGGAGATAACAGATCACCCTGGCTAAGCCTCTTTTTGATTAAGAAAAGCCTCTGTGTGCATAGATTTTTGTTTATAATAAAATGCCCTGAGATCTGTTACAATCCTAAATGTTAAGGGTTTAACTAAATAGGTTTCTATATGTCCTGGGGCATTTGGAACAATGGTTAGGTTCGTAACAATTGGTATCAAAGCAGGCACCACGTTACTGCTTCAAGTCATGGAAGAGGTGACCTATAGGCTGGTTTAAAAATGCTTTGGTATTATGTATGGACATGGTGCCAAATCATTGAATACTAATAGGTGAGTGGAGCCGCTAAATAGAGAAAAGGCTACCATCGGGTCAGTGTCGATAGAGTGGGCTGCCGTAGACTTTGGCTACGAAGCGTGGTGGTGGTGACAATCCTAAATGTTAAGGATTTAACCAAATAAGTTTCCATAAGTCTTGGGGCTTTTGAAACAACGGTTAGGCCCGTAACAAGATCAGAATGAAGTCATTACCTAATCAGTTGTACCTTTTATGTTTACCAAGAAGGCTTGTGAAATGCTATAGTTTCGATGTGATAATGTATGGCAAAAAATATTGGAACATTTTTTTATATTTTTATTTATTTTTTTATTGTGAAACTTGTTTATTTCCCTTCATAAGGTGAGAGCTACGTGGTTTTGGATTTCATAATATTCAAATTGTGAAACTAAGGCCAAATGTGGTTGGTGGAAAGGATGATATAATGACTCACTTCTCCTGGGAACTTGATGGAGGGTGTAGTTGTTGTTAGGAAGTCCAGTTTTGGCAATTGGGACTGGAGGCATCACGGTACTTATTACTCGTCAAGACATTAGTTCATATTCACGAGCATTTACAGACAAATCTTTTCAAAGTTGGAGTCAATTTTTCACATTGACGTTGAATCTACTCCCATACAGAAGCTAGGATTATCTACTTGAAATGTGGTTATTACCATGTTGTGTTTCACAGGAAGTAGGGTTCTTAGAATTAAGCATCTTCATTAGTCTCAGTTGGAATGCTCTTAGGAATATCTCCATTGCTTGCACAACTAAAACTGACAATGGCGCGTCTTATGTATAGTGTTAATTTCTTTCTACCTGTTTGGTTGCGCTTTTGGTGTACCATGAGGTTCTGTTGTATATTTATTTAAACTCTTTTTTCATTTATAATATAGCATTTACCGATAAAAATACAAGGAAAAAAAAAACTAAAGCTGACAATGGTGCACCTTAATTGTAGATGTGGATCACACTCTGTTCATAACTACTTAGAGAGCCTCTTTTGGGAATCACTGTATGTTGAAATGCGAGATATTTCTTTTTCCGATTTTGCTTGGGGGGATAACTCTATTTGGTGTGAGTAATTTTTGTTCTCTTGGTGTATGACTGGGTACACACTTTGTGTACAGCAGCCTCTGTTGATTTACTGTAATTTTTCATCTATTTATATATATCTACACCTTATCGAGCAAAAAAAAAAAAAAAACTACTTAGAGAGCCACTTGCATGACTATATTAAACCTAACCTGTGTTGGTTTTAAGACAACACCTAATTCAGAAATTGAGTGCCTTTAGTTTTAATAATTAAGATTGATGGTTCCATTATTGATAAGCAGGTTAATATAATGAACTATATCATTTTAATGAATAGTGCACCTTTCCCATCAGATGTGATCTTTACAATTTTAGTAAAGAATTTCACATTGATGTTCCTTATAATTACATCACTACGGACTTAACTATATTAATTTTCTCATTATTTCTTGTGACCATTACCCATCCAATGTTTTAATCTTGGAGGAGCCTCATCGATGTTTGCTTTTCTCTAAAATTTAAGCTTGAAAATTGTTAGTGTATGATGTATTATTTTAAAATTTGTCAATGGATTTTGATCTGTTTACAGGTGATAAGAGCATATGCTTTCAATAAAGCTTGGGTTATAGGTTTTCTTGTGGATATATTTGGAGCTCTATTGATGTTGAGGGCCTTATCTCAAGCTCCTGTAAGTTCACTCATAATCAATATATAATCTTTCCGTTATGTATTGTGGTTGTCATGTTGTGCAACTTGTGATCACATCAATATGTTGATCGTTTTGTTGTTTTACACATATTACAAATACTATAGTTAATTTTCTCATTATTGAAACTGAAAGTATGCTAATAATTACCAATGTATGAATGTCTTGTTGCCATTTTGTGGTTGGTATTTGCAAACCTAACATTTTTTATGAAAAACTTATCTTTATTTCACTAAGGTTGATACCAAAAAATGTCTTGAAAATTCATTCAAGAAGATGTGCCCTGGTTTATACTATTTCCATGTAAAGTGGAACTTATACAGAAGTTTGTGAGGTATGAGATGGTGCAAATTAAAGGATCTAAAAAGGGCTAGAGGAAGACTGTAAGTTTGGAAGGACCCGGGTGAAGTCATTCATAATTGAGTTAAAGGCATGTAATATAGCTAAAGATATTGATGATGTATTGGGATGGTGGAATAAGATTCCTGTTACCCCAACTAGTTAGGATATGGCATCATTGTTGATTGATTATGGATTGTTGGATTTGAATATATTTACCTAGTTGATTGATCATGTATAGAGAGTGTGGCTCTTTTTTTATTATTTATACACACACATTTCTTCTCACCCAGTTGAATTTCTTAGTGTTGAGCCTAATCTGTTGATTTTTTTTCTGGGAACAATTTAGTCCTTCAAATGTATATGCAGCACATAACTTAGGACCTCAAAACTGCTGAATTAGAATGAAGGCATATATTTTCCAAATGTCTTAATCTCTCATTTAGCATGTTATGTTGGAATAGAATACATATGTTGTACAAATATTAGGAATGTGGAAGGTACCACTCCTTATATTTAGATGGCTAATGATGCTTAATTAATTTGACATGGGCATATGATTCTGTAAATCTATTATGCTTTCCTTTATATATGGTTGAAATTTTGTGATCCTCAATGTCAAATTGGGATTGTCTGATTCGTTATGTACTATTACTTGTCTGCCTATTCTGCGCCTTAACCTCAATAGTGACGTTATCACAGGTATCTGTCATACAACCAGTTTCTGGCTCTGGCCTAGCTATACTTTCTATCTTCTCCCATTTTTATCTGAAGGAGGCCATGAATGCAATAGACTGGGTGGGGATTGCCTTGGCAGGTTTTGGCACCATAGGTAATGTAAGTTCATGATGGTTGTCCTTGTTGAATTTACAAGTAAATTTAATGAAGAAAAAGGAAAGCAAGGATGCTTTGTTATCATTCAGTTATCCTTTTGATAAATAGATACCTGAATCAATAAGGTTTAGTTAAAATTCAAATTAAAGAAGGGCTTGTTTTCTTAAATTGAAGTTGCAAATTAAGAATGATAACTGGTAACTGTATAAGGTAAGTTGGTAACATTTTTTCAGTAATGTTAATTTTATATCTGTGAGTGAAGTGAGAAAGAAGTGATGGTTTGGGAGAGTTTTGATGAATGCTCTTTCAGTAACCCCTGGGGTTATGGGAATTGGGTTTGTGGTTGTTGTTGGTCCAGCTGCTGATTGGATGCTTCACTGAATGCCCTCCCTTTACAGGTGCATTACTCTTCGGACGAGGAGCCACCATCGGTACTAGTCCAGTTGAAAATCTATAGCAGTGAGATTGTTCACATGTTCTCAGGGCCTATAGGTTTTGGCATTCCTATCAGAGATTCAGAATAGAGATATGTGCCCTCTTTCTTGGGCGTAGGGATGCTAAATCTCTTCACGTTCTAAGACTTGTTGTGGAGGTTGATTCTTTCAGTATCATCTATTGGCTTGAGGATACGTAGGATTCCTCTTGGAGATTAGTTCATTTGGTTGGATTAGCCAGATCTACAACATCCACAAGGAACATATTGTTCACACAAGTGCCTAGATTGGCTAGCATTTAGCTAATAGTCTATCCAAGAGAGGGGCTCAAAGTGAATTCATGTTTGCAATCATCCCATGGATAGATATATTAGTATGAGGGGGAGGGGGAGTTATGTTTGTTTTTATAGGGGTTGATTGCCACACCTGGCTGGACCAGACAGCTTGGATTCTCCAGATTGCATCTTGCAAAGACCTCAAGATCCTCTTAAGGCCACTCATAATTACTGAAATGGGGTTGCTATTGGTACCATGTAATGGCAATTATGGAATTCTGGTTTGATTCCTTGCTATACATGACCTAATAGCTGTCTTATAAAATTTTCTTTGTGCTTGAGTGGAATACATCAATCACATAATACTCTAGAAGTGCCTCTCTATTTAAGCCATTCGACTCTTATTCTATGTGCCTCTTTATGGATGTTTTATCCTTAATAAGAGAAGTGGTTACTTTCAGGAATCACTCGGTTTTCAATTCTTACCATTGCTTCACCTTGCTTCCTTATCTGTAATAAAGTTACACTCCATATACTCAGCTTAAAAAGAATTGTTTTGAAACCTTTTGTTGCCAAGGTATCCCTCCATAATTCTTGTTTTAATTATTCCCTCTCTAGTTTGGGCCACCAAAACCACATCATCTGCAATCCACATCGTCTCTAAAATTGCAACAAATTGTTAAGGTTATAGATTTTGATAGTAAGAAGATTGTTATCCACCGGTTTCTTCTTATCTTGTGATAATAATTTTTCTAGCTTGATGCATAGAAAGGTGATTCAATATCTGTAATTAGACGATCCTTGAGAGCATGAAAAGCTGAAATTATCATATAACCTGCCGGACTCCTTTAAAGATGTCTGTACTTTCCTATGCAAACAGCTAAATCGTTTGTTGGCTTTGATGAGGGGGAACTGTTAATTGTTATATTTAAGCAAGAGCATTTGAATAAGGAAGCTGTATTTCTGCTAGTCCTTTCCATTACTTGTCAACCATCAATGGACATGGTGGAATTCTATGCTTCTTATCCCTTGCAAGGGAATTGCATATTAGCATGCTTCACAGCTTTGCTTTCTCTTTCACAATGTTAACCAAGTCGTGAAGGTCTTGCATACTCTGAAGAAATCAGGAGAGTTGCCTTACTTCCAAAGAAAAAATGCAAATGCTTTTTTTTTTCCCATCGAGATGGCTTGTTGTAAGAGTTCTTAAACGTAGCCCAGAAAACATGGGAATTGCTACGTTCTGACTCATTCAAAGGTTTTCCACTCCTCTAATGCAGATTAGACCATCTTTACTGTCAAATATTGAGGACCTTTAGATGTAGTACAAGGCTTTTTCAAGAGCCTTAGTATCTATCTGTTATCCCCGCTGCCCCAAGGCTGTGTAGTTGCTTCTCATTTGACAACATATCATTTCCTTTAACTTCTAAGGTTTTTAATGTAGGGCAAAGGGGAGCCAAGGATTGGGTGTTAATTATGGCCATCCCAAAATTTACTTACTATTGACTGTCTATGTATTTTTCAGGAGTAGGAGTTGGCGGAGAGGAGCAAAAGGCGTCTGCTATATCTATTTTCCATCTACCCTTGCTGGTTTTAATTGTTGCCATCTTGTTTGTAGGTATCTTATCTTGTCTCCAGCTTACATAAGTAATATTTCTGTTGATATGATCAGAAAATGATTCGAGTTATCCTGACTATATAAGAGGTTTTTACATAATTCTAACATCCAAGTTCTCAAAGTGCTAACCCCAACTGTGGCACAACTCTTTAGGTCTCAGAAAATACCTCTTTTTTAAATGTTTATGCTTATAGCTTTATGAAAAAGGGTTCCAGTAGAGTCAAATTGTAATATTTTTACAACAATCTACATAAGCTCCACAGTAGTATCTTTGTTATTGATCAAATAAAAAACAGTCCACGGTAGCACTGAATCCCTCCTGGCTTTGGGCATAAAAAAGGAAAATAAAGGATTAAGGATCCTGGTGAAGCGGAAGGGGCTTTTACATAATCATAACTGAAGTAGAATCAAAATGCTTTTGTATATGTTCTCAATTTATCTTTTTCTGTCCTTGAGCTCCTTGATTTGGAAAATGCTGATCATGCCACACTTGATCTTCCAAGTCTTTCTTGTTCCTCTGCTTTTCTCTTAAGTGAGATATTTCCTCTCCATATGTGGTCTTCTTAACTACAGGGTAGTGTGTCAATGTAGATAATTCTAGTATTCAGTTATTACTGGTTTATAGACAGAATTGTTTTTTCATTTTCTTTTTAAATGAGCTCTTATTCTCTTTGGAACAGATTTTCATAGTTATTAAATACACACAAGTATATAATTATGTGTATATCTCTCTTCCGTTATTACTGGATTTTTGGAGTTGTGTCTCAAATGGAATGGGATACAGGTTCTCCTTAATGGATGGCTGCACATCTGCAAACGCCAACGAAGAGAACAAGAACTGGTACATTTCTCTTTTGCTGACTGATAAAATATTAGCCATCTGTTTCTCCTAGTTTTCTGTTGCATGCCTTGTGATATTCTATTTATGCCATGCAGATGGAATCTGAAGTTGTCGAAGAAATTATATTTGGATTAGAATCGGGCATTTTATTTGGGTGCTTCAACATTTTCCCTCCTGCTTCTATCTTGGATATTTGTGCTTTTATGATTTTAGTTATATCTATCTTTTGATTTATGTATGGATGTTTTAGTTTTTAGTTTCGTTTTTCATTTGAGGAATGCTAATGATATGTATAATCATGTCTGAATTTTTTCAACTCCCTCCCTCCCCATGATGAGTGGGACAGAGAACTATTTTATTAACTGATTTACAGTCTAACCTGCAGGATGCCTATAGCTGATAGGGTGGTGGAGTTTAAAGTACAGTTAACTCCTATATATTACCATTCTTGGGATTGATTCTACCCATTTATTCTGTATTAGTATCTCGACCCCAACATTGGTTCTAATCTTTTGAATAACATAACCAGGTGATTAGCTTAGACAAGTATGATTTATAAAAGATTTACTCGAATGCCAATGATTGGATGTTCGTGATAAGTAGTCTTTCGTGTGGGATTCTGTTTACGTGGCTTTGGAAAGCCTCAGTCTCTATTAGACTTTTATTATGGAAATGTCTTTGTAACATTTTCCAAAAACAGTTTTGAGTTATCGCATGAAAGGAAAATGGGATCCTGTTACTGAATATAACATGCTAACATATAATAAGGAGCCATTTTGACTGGTTGCCTTGCATTCTTATTCAATAATCTTGGCTTGTTTACTATTTCTGCTGCAGAAACACTAACCATTCAAATGTTTCTGCAGAATGGCATCTGTAATTTCCAAGATGGGATTTGTTTTCTTAGAGCAAGGCTTCTCCAAAATGCTGGTTCCTGTATGCATTTCAGTCAGTATATGCTGTAGTGGCACTGGATTTGTATACCAGGTATTTTAGTACTTTAATTTTCTCAATAATAAATTCATATTGTTCTACTTGCACAGTACAGTTTCTTTTGCTTAGTCTACATTTTTGCAGCTTTTCTGACTAACAAGTAATTTATTCCAAGTTATTATCTTCTGCTTATTTTCTGCTTTTGCATCAATTAGTATAATTTCATAAATTAAATATACTAATGGAAATGTAAGTGACATTAGTTTGGAAAATTACCATAAATTAAATAGGATCAGGAATAGCATTATAAGTCACTTTCTAATGTAATGGAGATGAAAGTGGCTCATTTGGGTTGAACATTTTGTTCTCCCTTGTGCCGAGAGCGAGTGATGAACTTGATAAGACCAGTTAGAAGAGGTGCCTTGAGGGAGTTGTTGTTTGTTGTATGCCTTATGTGGATTGCCTATGTATAGTAGGCCTGTATACATTTATATTTCATTCTTGATTTAAAGATGGATTTTATGTTGGTGTTTAGTTCATTAATGCATATGCCATGAACAGACAAGAGGCTTAAAACATGGGAGAGCTATTGTAGTATCTACATGTGCTGCAGTAGCATCAATAGTGACTGGTGTACTTGCTGGTATGCTTGCTCTGGGTGAACAATTGCCATCTGCTCCGGTTGGCCGTTTTACGCTCTTGCTTGGCTGGTAATTCGTTGTATTAGGCATTTCAGTTTATTACATATATTTCTATTTGTTGCTTCTATCCGATTATATGATTCATATGAAACCTTCTATAGCAGGTTACTTATAATTGTGGGTGTAATTCTGCTTGTGAGTTCATCACGAATGGTTCGACATCTTCCTCGACCATTTCGCCGTCTTGGCGGCAAAGGTGTTGCTGAGAGGAACTTCAGTCTTAGGCGATCTGGGTCACTCCGTGTGAGGGATTCAAGCCCAACTACTGTCATTCAGACAACTGCATTGCAACATTTGATAGCAGCATCTCCTGTGAAAGGGAAGGCCTGAAGCGAAATTGGTTTAGAAAGCGCAGCATCTGCTAGAGTTCAAGCTTTGATTCCGATTCCCAATGCTTACTATACATCGAGTCCGGGCTTACCAAACCGGTGTTTATACTAAGTTGATTTCAGGGGTTTGTAGCTTTCTTGATTCAATTCCTTCAATTGAAATTACTTTTCTTACATTCCATTATGACCATCTGTGTTTTGATTAACCATTTCCGCATTTTCCGATCTCCATTTATAGCTTTCTGAGTTGTTTGTATTTTGACCTAATAATTGCAGAAGTAGGTCTTTCTACCTTCTCGGAACACTAACCTTGGATTTTAGAAGAAAAGAAAAGAAAATGAAAAAGAAGTGTTTGACAGCTTGGATTTTAGAAGAAGAGAAAAGAATATGAAAAAGTGTGGTTTGGTTGAGATGAGAGATATGGAAAAGGGAAAATCAGATTCCGGTGAATTCTTATATATTCCCAATTTTGATTACCAAAGCAAATATGTAAGGGTTAGGTTGGAGAATCGAAGAGTATTCGGTCTTTCTTTTGTTTCAAAATCTGTCAGGGGTTCAGTTGGAGAATTCGGCTGTGTTGGCCTAGCTTTTATAAGTACTTGTTGTAGCTTATTCCTTAGATAAGCATTTTTTAAAATTAAATATGTATTTGGTAGCGCTCAAGGGAAGTGCTTACACAAGCACTAGAGATAAGCACTAGAGGAAGGCTATCCATAAGGAGAAACTGCTGAAAGCAGCTTCGCATAAGCTCTTATGCATTAAGCTATTTCACAACGTTAATAATATTTTTAAAATACTTATTTTACCCCTAACTTTCATAAGCACTTTCATAAATGTTATGTCTAAACTTTAAATGATATGTCTAAACTTTAATAATATCTGTTTTACCCCTAAACTTTTACAAGCACTTAAATAAATAAATGTATTTACCAACATTATTTTCTTCAATAAGCAGTTTATTGTTGCTGTGGATAAGTGCTTCCATTGAGCAACTTATCCAATGAATGCTTATCCGTAAGCACAAGCCGGGGCAAACGCAGCCTTAGAGTACTTGTATTCTTTCTGTTCTGTGCAGATTTTGATCTCCAAAGAGAAAATCTTTTTAACTTTTTATTTTCTCTATCCCCTCTTTCATTCAGAAAGTGATATCTCGGGGATTTTCTTTTCTTTCTCTCAAAATCCAAGGCTCCAAATGCCCTTTATTTGTATTCTAAGGTTGCGTTTGGCTCGGCTTGTGCTTATGGATAAGCACTCATTAGGTAAATTATCCACAGCAACAATAAACTTCAACTGCTTATTTGAAGAAAATAGAGTTTGGTAAATAAATTTATTTGAAGTGCTTATGAAAGTTAGGGGTAAAATAGGTATTATAAAATTATTATTAAAATTTAGAAATAACATTTATTTAAGTGTTTATAAAAGTTTAAGGGTAAAATAGGTATAAAATATTTTAAAAATATTACTAAAATTGTGAAATAACTTAAAGCATAAGAGCTTAGGAGAAGCTGCTGAAGTGCTTATGAAAGTTTAGGGGTAAAATACATATTATAAAACTATTATTAAAATTTAAAAATAACATTTAAGCGTTTATGAAAGTTTAGGGGTAAAATAGGTATTAGGTATTTTAAAAATATTACTAAAATTGTAAAATAACTTAACACATAAGAGCTTAGGAGAAGTTCCTGAAGTGCTTATGAAAGTTTAGGGGGTAAAATAGGTATTATAAAACTATTATTAAAATTTATTTAAGTGTTTATGAAAGTTTAGGGGTAAAATAGGTATTAGGTATTTTAAAAATATTACTAAAATTATGAAATAACTTAATGCATAAGAGCTTAGGAGAAGCTGCTCTAGGCGCTTCTCCTTATGGGTAGCCTTCCTCTAGTGCTTATGGGTAAGCACTTACCCATAAGCACTACCAAACACATATTTA
>JAUPMG010000010.1:2174579-2185373 GCA_031762675.1 Pachysandra terminalis
AAATTTGGTGAATAAAAATCTGCAAAAATTTGAGGATGACTTAAAACTTTCAATACTCAAAATTTTGTGAGTTCACAGCTGTTTTAAAGGTTTGGACACATAAAAATCAAATCTGAAATCGAAATCGCATTTTAACATTCAGAAATTGTCAATTTTGATCAAAGAACTATTGGGGGTAAAATTGTCATTTTATCTTTCAATCCCGAACCTAGTCAATATTATACTCATTGGAAAGCATTTTCAGTCTAGATTATGAATTTGAGGTCCAAATTAGACTTTGAACGAATTATAAAATAGTTGGCACTTTCAGGGGTATTTTGATCATTTTCAGAAAAATTGAGATTTTGAAAGAATTTGAGCACAGGGTAGAGATGGAATTCAAATAATGATTTGGAGTTGATGATCCGCAAGCCAAGCCTTCAAGGAACTGCAAAAAAAAAAAAAATTGTACATCAGTACAAATTGGAGTGTCTAAAAATGATATGAGCAAATTTTCGACACAAAAAATATAACTTTGAAGCGAAATAGAGAAAGAAAAAGAAAAAAGAGATAGGCACATCGCATGACCGAAAGAGAGTTTTGACTTTTAATCAATAGAAAAAAAAAATTCATGCTCGATTAGCATAGCCGTTAACGTCAACCTTTCTAACTTTAAAAAACGACACCCATTTCCTTCCTTGATACCACTTTTGTTTTATCCTTTAGTACCATCTAGGTATTCACGTGACAGCAATCCAACGGTTTTGTATGAATTGCCGCCGTTGGATTGTACGAATTGCTGCCACAAAATCGCTCTAGAGGATGCCAGCCCGTGCAAAAGTAGGTGGCCTTTTTAATGTTTGGTTTAAAGCACCCAAAATGCCATTCCGTTTCCCGCTATCAGAATCATTGAGTCATCAATAAGGTCAATAGCGACCTTTGACGACGGCTTGACCGTTCTTTCTTCTTTCATCCAATTGACGAAAGTACTCTCACCAAGATTTTGTTACTGTGTTATCCATCATATTTGTGATGCAATAGTAACTCATCAAAGCCATCAAATTAGGTCAAGTCTAAGTTTCCTCAAATAGTTCCTAAGAATATTGATTTTATTAGTTTCTTTAGAACAATGAGAAGTGATTGAGAAAAAAAATGAAAAAAACTTTAAAATAAGATATATTCAGTATTAGTGTATTTTTTATGATGCCACGTGTACAATGATGGAATCGATGATCAATTATTCCGGTCATCAGGTCACCAACTTCCTTTTAGTATTGGGCAAGCGTCAATTTCGATACACGGTTTTACGATTTTGCGAAGATCTGTATTTTTGGTAAACAATATCCCAGACCTAGTCATTGCGACACCATATGATTCACCAACCGTCAAGAGCAAAGAAGGAAGATCGGACTAAACCATCCATGAAAAGGAAACAAGTCGAATAGCTAGTTGGAGTTCCAAAGTCAAGATTTGAAAGAAAACACTAGTACAAAAGTATTATAAAAGACGTATCAACCTTAAATTGACTTCTATTTTAATTGGAATAACCGGTTATTGATTTTGTCACCGTACACGTGACATCATAACATTGGTACTTTATAAAAAAAAAATTGCACCAAAATATGGTAGACAATTTTTTTTTCCTAAGAAAGGTCAACAGCCATGACTGCCTGAACTTGGACGATTATTTACAGAAGGAAAAATTCTCAAAAGAAAAAGAAACATAGAGGTCATCCATGAGGTAGTTTGTTTGGTCATAATTGAGTTTCATCCTCGTTGCTTTCTAATTTATGGCATCATCATCTCTATTGGTGCAGATTTATGACTGTGAGATGGGGTGGCCCACTAATTGAATGATCTTTTATCGAGGATAGTCACATGTATTAATGGTCCCATTATATATACGAAAAATGTCTGTTTTTAAGTTAAAACTTAGTATATGATGTGTGGTTAATTGAAGATATATATGGACAAGTGGGGTTCTCAAAATAAGTTTTCTCGTGTGTTACTTATCTCACCAGATTTTCCTGCCTGGATTCTGGAGCGTTTCACTGTGATCTGACAATTCAAATTCGAAAAATGAAGAAAGAAAAAAAAATACTAAAAAAAATAAGAAGTCTTGATCTACTGGTTGGAGAAACTAGGGTTTTCAACGAGCTAGCTCGGCTCATTTGAGCCGAGCTTGAGCTCTAGAATTAGGCTTGCGAGCCGCACCTGAGCCTGGAAAAAAGTTCATTATTTTAATAAGCTTGAGCTGAGCTTGGATAGGCTCGGCTTAGTTAAAGCTCAGCTCAGTTTGTGTATGTGATTATTCTTATATTATTAAACACATGTATTATACGTTTATATTCTTATATCTTATATTATGTGTTAATATTAAACACACGTATTAACATATTATATTACATATAATAACAGTTATTAACTATAATATTAATATATTTGTATTAATCTAAGCTTTTTTACGACATTGATTTTTTATAAGCTGAATTTTTTGCGAGTTGAGTTTTTACAAGCTTGAGCCGAGTTATGCAAAGCTCGGTGGAGCTTAAAAACTTTTACCGAGCCTAAACTTTGCTAGAGATTTACGAGCTTGAGCTGAACTGAGCAAAGCTGGGCTGGGCTCAGCTCATTTACGGCCCTAAGAGAAACCATCACGACGTGTATATTCCATCAACCTTATGTCATATTCTAAAATTTCAATTCCAAACGGTTTGACATGTTTTACAAAGGACTCACTTAAAATTAATGTCTTTTTTCTTTTTTTCTAGATAACTTAAAAAAAATAGAAATTAATCAATGACTCGATTATCAATATATATAATTAATACAAATATAATTGAATAGGTTAAAATATTATACACTTTGACTAATTCAGAGGATCCCTGTCAAATGAATGAATAGATATTTGTACCATCACAGTAGCCAATGAAAATTAGAGGAAATATTTAAAAAAAAATTAAAAATAAAAAGAATAGAAAATAAAAATGCGGAGAAAGGGTGACGAAAAATGAAAATTCCAGTAAGTTAGAACTTTGACAGTTTGACTGTAAAAAGAAAGATCAAAGCCAAAGGAAGAGAAATTTTCGTGTCTTTAAGTGGTTTCATCTTTCATGGAAGCTTAAAAAGCTTGACTGTCTCTCTTAGCTCTTATCTTCTTCCTGTAATGAAGAAGAAACAAACTTTCTTTGTTCTCACATTTTGATTCAAAGTAAGGAAAATCCCAGAAAGTTGAAGCTTTGAATAGCTCAAAATCTAATCCCTCGTGCTTCTCAAGTTTCAACACTCCAGCTTCACTTTTTCTTCCGTTCCAAACAATCCCAGTTGATTTGTACGGGATTTCAAAGTCTTCCGTATGTGTTATTTTTTTAATTTCTTTACTTTCTTCAATCTTTGTCTGATACGTATCTTAGGGTTCAGTTGGACTTCATTTTTTTCTTTAAAAATTTCAAGTTTCTTAGGCTTTGACATACTTGTTTTATTTACTTATTTATTTATTTTAAATGATCTGGTAGGTATATAACTGTTAAACTTGTGAAAAGCTGGTATAACTAGTTGGGCTTGTTCTTTTCAGTTGGAAATTGCTTGAAGAGAGCTTGTAAAGGTTCTGCTTTTGGATTTGCAGGTAAGGGATTCTAATACTTCCTTTTGTTTATTTATTTATATTTATATTTTATTTTTTTCTCTTTTTTTAATCTTCATATTTATTGAGTTTTTGGTATTTGATTTGCATAATTTATCTTTGCTGATATATGATTCTATTTTATGTGTTGTTCTTGTGGGATTTTTTTTTTTTTTTTTGATTTTAGTTAGTTATATGATGCATGGATTAAAGTTTCTAATAGCATGATCTTGGTTTCTTTTAGATAGTTACCCATTTCTTTCTTTCATGCCAATTAAGCAATTCACGATCTTTGTTTTTGTTAATGAACAAAATAAAAATGGAGAGAAAGTTTCATGCTATATTTTCAATTCCTTCTTTGTTATATAAAAATATATATATTGGTGATGGTGTTGGGGCTATCTGACCAGTCAAAATAGCATTTTTAGTTGAATTATGCTGCCATTCTAAGGCAATCAAATTTGGAATTGGGTATGTAATTTTCTAGAAAATGATTTTCATTTCTTCTTCAGGTTGCAATTTCATTGGTCCCTATTCAAACTTTGTTCTAGTTTCTCTTAATTCTTTGTGTTTAATTCTCCTTTGAACTTGCAAAATCTTGAAATATCATGACTTAGATTGTATTTAATTTTATCGAGTAGATTGGTCGGTCTCTAATAACATACAGAGAGGTCTGTTGCTGCTTGTGAATCGATGGGGATATCGCTTTCCATACTCCCATCGGCCTGGAAAGAAATACTTAAGCACAAGTTTTTCGGTTTGATGGGTGCCAGAGAAAGAGTTATAGTGAGGTCCATCAGCTTGAGAGCAATTAGCTTCAAGAAAAATGATTCAGAGACCATGACAAGGCTTGATGACACAGATCAAATGATTTTTGAAGAGTCAATAAGCTTCAAGAATTGCAAACCTGATGAAATAAAGATCGATAGAACTGTTTCATTCATAAATTCAGTTCTAGACAGAGAGGATACAGAATCAGTTACTTCAAAGGGAAAAACTAATGATGTAGTTCATAAATCAAAGCCAACGATATCTCTTCCTAAACCGGTCATACCATTCTCTCCAAAGCCTCCAAAATCTATTAGTGAACGTGATGCTGCTGCAATTAAGCTTCAGAAAGTCTACAAGAGTTACCGAACACGAAGGAACCTCGCAGATTGTGCGGTTGTCATTGAGGAGCTATGGTTTGTTTCTTACCAATTTCTATATCTCTTGCAGATGCTTTTAGTCCCAAGTGTGGATCCATTTTTCAAACCTTTCCTTCTGAATATTGCAGGTGGAAGGCATTAGATTTCGCAGCGCTCAAACGGAGTTCCGTGTCGTTCTTTGATATCGAGAAACCAGAATCTGTTGTTTCACGGTGGGCACGGGCGAGGACTAGAGCTGCCAAGGTTATATTTTGATATATCACAAGTCAATGCAACAAGCCCTCCAACACTGTATATATTTTGTGATTGCAATGTATATGTTTTGTGATTGCAGGTTGGAAAAGGTTTGTCCAAGGATGAGAAGGCGCAGAAACTAGCCCTCCAACACTGGCTTGAAG
The DNA here is from genome assembly GCA_031762675.1 of Pachysandra terminalis. Classification (NCBI taxonomy): domain Eukaryota; kingdom Viridiplantae; phylum Streptophyta; class Magnoliopsida; order Buxales; family Buxaceae; genus Pachysandra; species Pachysandra terminalis. The sequence continues at coordinate 2,179,727 of JAUPMG010000010.1, forward strand.
CTGTAAGTCAACGTGCCCCATTCGATCTTTTTTATGTCCGACTTTAAACTGTAATTCAGAAACTCATCACGCTGGCTTAGTTTAATCCAATTTCTTGTTACGCTGACTGGAAAACTGATATCCTTCTTCCTGTTTTGCAGATTGATCCACGCCATCGATATGGTCACAATTTACACTACTATTACGATCTATGGTTCGATAGTGAGAGCACCCAACCTTTCTTCTACTGGTAAATCCACCTTATGGAAACTTATTAAACAACTTCCTTCAAGTAAAGCTTCCCCCTTGTTCTATTCCACTCTAATTTCTTCTGTCAAATGAAGGTTGGATGTTGGGGATGGCAAAGAAGTTAATATTGGCAGATGCCCGAGGAGCAATCTACAACTTCAATGCATTAAATATCTTGGACCAGTATGTCTTACCCTGCTTATACAATAACATACATATGCATGTGTGCACATAGATGATACGCATGTGTAATGCAATTCATGTCCTCATGTTTGTTGTTTGCTTTTTTTGCAGAAAGAGAGGGAGGTATATGAAGTAGTAGTAGATGGCGGGAAACTTGTCTACAGACAAAGTGGGATGCTGGTGGATACTGAAGAGGGTTCTAAGTGGATCTTTGTTCTCAGTACGATGCGGGCATTGTACATTGGTCAGAAGAAGAAAGGCGTGTTTCAACACTCAAGTTTTCTATCTGGAGGGGCTACAACGGCCGCTGGAAGATTAGTTGCCCACAATGGGATTCTTGAGGTACATACATACATACATACAGACATATGCATGTACATACATATATATGTAATGTATTTCCATATTCTTAGGCATGCTCTCTCATCCTTTACAGGCTATATGGCCATACAGTGGTCACTATCATCCTACTGAAGAAAACTTCAGGGAATTTATTAGCTTTCTTGAGGAAAACCATGTAGACCTCAACAATGTTAAGGTAATTGCTCTTAAGCCCACATGGAGCTTCTGGTATTTCTTGGTCTGCCTAAGATCATGTATGTTTATGTATGTATGGTTCATCATAGTAAGTGTATTATGTATGTATTAGCCATGGTATATGCATGTAAATAACAACCACATGATCAACCTATAAATTCACTTGGATAAATTAGCTGATGTTTGCCATTTTTGCTTCAGAGATGTGCGATTGATGATGAAAGTCCCTCATTCAAAGTTGGCGACGAGGAGCCTAAGCCAGAGCAAGTGGAAGAGCCCACTACATCAGCTGATTCGGCACAATTAAATACCACTGATGCTGAAGAGTCTGCTAACGATACTACCATGATGAAGGATCATGAAGAAGATGATATGGACAAAAATGCTGCCGATGTGGCGAAAGTGTTTGACATGGGAAAACTTTTATCATGCAAGTGGACAACGGGTACTGGGCCTCGTATTGGCTGTGTTAGGGACTACCCCTCAGACCTACAAGCCCGCGCACTTGAGCAAGTCAACCTATCGCCCAGAGTCACACCTGGATCTTACAGAAACCATGTTCCCATTCCGTCACCACGGCCTAGCCCGAAGATCCGGCTTTCACCTAGGTTTGCATATATGGGTCTTCCTAGCCCAAGTGCATCTGTTCCTGCAGTTAACTAGACTTGCCCATTTCACAAAATGGTGATTTCAAGGCAAGGAATTTCTTGTGCCCTTAGCAGGGTTTTATTTCCCTCTTTTTGGTTGTAGTACAGAACGATGAAGGGACTAACCCATTGTTTGTTGTTCTTTTGATTTTGTTTTTTGTTTTTTTGTTTTTTTTTTTTGCATTTTTGTAGTGATTTACCCATTTGGTAAATCGCTTTAGCGTAATCCGGTTTCTTTTTGTGGGGTTACTTCATTCTTTCTTGTAAATATTATGTAATGTTGAGGAACTTCTCACTAAGAAATAATAATGAAGATTTTATTTTTGAAATAAGTATTGAACAAAACAGAACTATCACATTCTTAAGCTAATTTACCTATTTTAACCCAAAAAATAAAAAATTGATGGGAGCAATTCTAATTAAAAGATAATTCGAGTTGCTTAGTCAGGTTTTTTCCAGATAGATCAAGAGAATTATTGTTTTGTTTACTTTGGTGAAGGACTGGATACATATCTAGTTATGAAAACGGGTTGTGTGACGAGGAAATTTGTCCTTCAACATTAATGTAATCCTATTGCCAGTGCAATTTTGGCTGCTACTTGAGATTCATAAATGCAAATCTTTAATGGGAAACCAGAAATTGCTGCAGAAACAGCTTCATATTCCTGGTTGTTCTACAAGATGAGTTCACTTTGAAGATATCATCTCTCATAAATAGACCTGATTCAATGATCTGAAATATCCATGGTTTTGATTTTAACCATTTGAACCAATATCAATAGTAGGAGTTTGATTTTAACCATAGCACAGTCTGCATCAAAATGTCAAAAAGATGTGTGTTAAAAAAAAGTGTTCTTTTTGGTATGATGACAAAAAGAAAAGTTAATTTTTTTTTTTTTCTTTCTGAAACTCTGTTTTACTCAAATACTTAAAAGGGATTTGGAGTAATGGGTGCTTCATGGAGTTCTTGCTTTGAATTGAAAGATAGCTTATTTTGTTTGTTTGATTCATGCTTCAGGCTTGTGGTTTCAGTTATAAGTTTCAAAATTAGTCTTTTCTGTCTAGTACTTAAGAGAGAATGAGTGACTTGTTGACTAAACTATGATTTTATTGCAGTTTACAAGCATCAAACCTTGCTATGATACATATTACGCTCGTTTAATGACTCTGAGCTTGACTCCATGCTTGAAATTGAGAACTATCCCATACTCCATAGCCAAAGGTTTTTCCATTTCAGGGGAATGCCGGAACATGTATCGCTTGTATAGATGAATCAATGACAGCTTAATCTCTATTAGGGAGAATTTCTGTCCAATGCACGCTCGTGGTCCAATCCCAAAGGGAATGTTCGCATAAGGATGCCGTCGTTTCTCTTCTTCCCCATTAGAATCAAACCTCTCTGGCCTAAACTTGTTTGGTTCAGGGAAATTCTTGGGATCCTTGGCTAGGACCCCAAGTGCTAACCACACCCATGTCCCCTGCACATAAACAGAACAAACTAGCAGTTATAGCAATAATCATGTAAGCAAGTAAATATAGAGGACATTCAGTTTATTATATATACCTTTGGGAGAATGTAGCCTCCTATTTCAGTTTTTGTTGATGCTTCTCTCGCAACTAATGGGGATACAGTGTAAAACCTCATTGCCTCTTTGATAACCTATAAATCAAACAATCAAGTAATGGGGCATATCAAGCTATAAGGATTGTATCTCTATATGGGTAAGATCTTAGGTCAATCGGGTTAATATGGAGTCGCCACTATCCATTGGACTAAAGGTGTAAATGGTCACCTATGAGTGGGGCAGCTTAAAATAGACTTGAAAAAATTTAAATAATTATCTAATTAGAATGGGTAAGGAGGTTTAGTTAAGAGAGTGGAAAGGTATTAGGCACCCACTCTCTAGAAACTACAAAGATCAAAGAATCATTCTCATTCAAATTGGGGTGTCTAGTTATGAATAAAGGCGAGGCTTGCCTGGTCAAGATAAGGAAATTTGTGTTGAAGATCATGAGCTGTCGGCATCGCATCACGAGGTCCAAACTTGTCGATCTCTTCAAGTAACATCTTTTCAACCTCCGGGTGTCCAGCGACTAGATAAATTGTTGAAGACAATGTAAAGGATGTCGTCGCCGATCCGGCCAGTAAGTGTTCATAAGCAAGTGCACTAATGTAGTCTGAGGTGAAGACATTCTTCGATACCCTCTCTGATTCCCTTGCAATCAGTATGAGTGATAAGAAGTCCTTCGATCCCTGGAAGTCGCTGTTCATTCTCTTCTTGACGATCTCATTGAGCTGGCTGCTCAATCTTCGGTTAGTCTGGTCTACTTTCTGGTCAGTCGTCCCGGGTATCCTTCTAAGGATCTGCCTAAATGGCTCTTGTAGGATAGGAACAAGTAGTCCTAGTATGATTGAGATGGAGCCAGACAAGTCCATCTTGAGAGCTGTGGTGGAGTAGATATGTTGCTTGATGAAGTCCTGGACTTCATCGCCGTTGGTGTCGTCATTGTTGTTGGTCGGATTGTTGACTGAGCATCTTTGCTTAGTGAGGCCAAAATCAAATCCAAAAGCTGCTTGGCCTATGACATCAGTGGCCAGTTTGAGGGAGAGGTTAGAGAAGGTGATGTCTTCTTGTTCAGAGGTTGGGAGGCTTTGAGTTGCAGAGTCTATGAAGGCTTGCATGGTGGGGACGAGGTTGGCTAGGTGTGATGGCTGGTACACTGATATAATGGTGTTTCTCATGGTCGACCACCTTGTGTCCCTGCAAAACTCCATGATCAATTGTGTGATTCGGTTGAGACTGAGTTGACTCCGAAAAAGCTAAATTGCTCATTCATTTGGCAAAGTAACATTATCTATTGAGTTGACTTGGCAAGTGCTAACCCACATGGGTTAGCTCAACTGATAGGTTCTCCAGCTCAAGAGCTGGAGGTCCCAGATTTGAGTCTCCATGCTTGCCTAAAATATGGCCCTTGTGGTGGGGTCATGTATTTGGGGTTTTACCCTGTCCCCATGGGGGTTCCACATCACCCATTAAAAAAAAGTTATTAGAATGAGTCAAGCTTATACAAGACAAGCCCAAGCCCAAACCCAAGCCCAAAATCTTTTGGTGGGCCTAAGCCTGAAGAAATTTTAATGAGTCTAAGCCTTACTCCAGGTTTACAAGCCCAAACCAAGCTGGGCAAAGCTGATCTTGGTTCGACTCATTTACACCTTATCTTGATCTAAATCCCAAATCGCGGGTTGATTAAATTCTTCATAAATGGGTCGGGTTTGGACCAAGGCAGGGTCAACCAAGCCCAGCTCAATATAAAGATATATGGACCTTGGCCCACCTAGAATTTATGTATTAAGAAACACAGAAGGATACAAAATTTGCCAAAGATTATGACAATATCCATATGGTGTCTGAGGAAATCTAAAAATTTCTAACAACACCCAAAAGAATGGGCCTAAAATTAAGCCCGAGGCCCAACCTGACCCAAACCTTTTACCCAAAACATGGTCTGGGCCTAACGGTCCTTGACTGACCCGTTCCTAATTTCAGGCCCAATATGGCACTGGGCATGATTATTATGGTGCTGAGCTTCGTGTTTTGCGTATAATTTTGCTAAAACCCCAATCCGGCTCGTGCCCAATCGTGCATGGTTGCACCGTGCCGTGCCATGGGTCATGACCCCTTGCCCATCACGACACTATAAGACCTATGTGTCGTGACGTATTTGGGCAGGGACCAAATCATGCCGTGCCGTGTCGTATCTGGGCACGGACCAAATCGTACAGGGCTGGGCTAGCACGAGCGGCCCATCCCAGTCCATTTGTACATCCCTAGGTTCAGGTTGTCTCATCAACACACGATCTGATCTTTAAGATGGAGAATATCGTCAACTGATGCATATATAGAGCAATCAAAAAGTGGGTTCCACACCCTTGTGATGAATGCAAGGATGCATATATGGTCTTGATCTAGTATCTAGGCCTTGCAGATTATCAGTTACTACAGTGTCTTACCTGGTGAAGAAAAGACCCTTTTGATGAAGAGGGGATGCTG
>JAUPMG010000010.1:2191469-2203231 GCA_031762675.1 Pachysandra terminalis
ACCCATTGCTCTGAAGTACCCAGATACATCTCCTGCACCTCCTGCCATGGAATCTGAAGACATGAATGTCTTCTTTAAGGCTCAAGGCTTCCCATCTTGGTACCCTCATGATAAGATTCAAAGGTCAAGAAAGGAAGCTGCCACTGCCGCCACTGCGCCTCCCTCTTCTTCACATTCCCCTGTTTGTGAACCTGAATCTTCTCATTCTTCCGATTATGTTCCCATCAATAGTCGGCACAAACGGAAAGCTGCGCCTATTTCTTCTGCTCATCTTTCCAAGTCCAAGAAATCAAGGAAATCAATTTGGCCAAGAAAAGGTGTACAAAAGCAATTAGCGAGTAAAGCTGATGCAATGCACAGAGCATCTGCATCACCAAGGAATGCGTCACAAACTCCAGATCCTGCTCCTCCTCAGTCTGCCTCACCACCAAGTTCTGGTGGTCCATCTGGGTATAATTGTTTTATCTCTCCTCTTCATGTAAAATTATGGGAAGCTTTCTCTTCTCGGAAACTTCGTCCTAAGCGACGAATTCATATTCAAGACCATTCAAATGTTGGAGTTACTGCTCTTTTAAAGTCTAGAGGTCTTTTTGGTACTGTTACCAAAGTGTCTCCCTTTGTCAAAGGGATTGTCTATGAGTTTTATTCAAACCTTCACAATACCATAGATGATTCTGACGCATCCCTGTTTCAGAAAGTATGTGTTAGAGGACACTGGTTTGATTTCTCCCCTAAACTTATTAACTGTTTTCTTCACTTTCCTGATATCCCTTCTGAGAAGTCAAGGGAATTGAATCTTTGTTTTGATCATAATCTTGTCATCAAGGAACTTACAGGAAACTCTCTATTTGTTTGGCCCAAATCCACTACTTTTCCCTCAGCTGATCTTAGTGTCAAGTATGCTGTTTTGCATAAAATTGTTGTCTCAAATTGCTTACCCAGTCTTCATGTTACCTCTGTCTCTCTGGACCTAGCCTCTTTACTTTATGTTGTAGGTACTGGCTTATCATTTAACATGGGTAAACATATCTTTGAGGTGGTCACTAGTCATGTTGAAACGTTTAATACGTATGGGGTTTTACCTTTTCCTCCCTTGATTTATGCTCTCTTATATCTCAAAAGGACATTAAGGAACCTTCTGATATGTTTGATCCTCCTACCAAGCCTCTGAAGGTGTCCCATAAACTTCTAAAGGGACGGCATAAGGCTGATTTTGAGGAGACCTATGTCCCTGTTGGTGCGTCTGTACCTGTTGAGGGGGAGACTGTTGTTCCTGCCTCTAATCCTGTTGCTACCTTAGCACCTGTTGAGGGGGAGACTACTGCTTCTGCTTCTGAAGATGTTGATCCTGTTGAAACAGACTCTGTTGCACTTGATTCTGTTCCAACGGTGGTTTCTCCATCTGCAGTTTCTCATGTTCATCCTTCTTCTGGTTCCCCACCTGCTGTCTCCACTAGTACTTCACTTCTTCTTCGCCATGTCCTAGAGGCTGAGCTTCAGCACTTACACAATGAGTGGCTGTCCTTGCTTCAAAAAATTCAAGACATCACTACCAAGGAACTGCATTATAAGTCCTTGTTAGCTGAGCTTTCTGGCCAGACTTCTGTTGCTACTCATGTCACTGCTGATTCTGATAGAGCTGCTCCTTCTGACGTTGCTACTGATTCTCAAAGTTCCAGCTTTTAGGCTTTCTTTGGCATTTTTTTGTTAACTCAAGGGGGAGATAATCTCACATTCCCACACTTTCTCTCATCTCTCATCTCAACTGTTTGAGTGATTCACTTTTTGTGTGGTTTGCGTTTTCCTGTCTAAATAACAGTCCCATCTGTGTATCTGCTATTTGTGTGGTACTGGTACTTGTGTAAATATGTTAAACCATGTTATGACAGGATCTTCTGTGTATGTGTACTCTCCACTTAATCCATTCATTATCAAGGTACAACATATTGCAACACATTTTCTTTGTACTGAGGTTCTTTATAATTGGCTGTGAGATATGGTTTTATTGGGATTTGCCAAAATAATGGCAAAGGGAGTGATTGTTGAATTTCATGTATCACGTGATTCTATTGACATTTTTGGCAAACAAGAATATGCTATAAAATATCGTGCCTTACGATCAACGCCTTACGATCTGACAATAGAACCAGAACATATATTGCCTTCAAACAATATTTGTCCTATTATCAGTCAAGAAAACCCTTTTTAGCCCACCTCATCAGAAATCCAATCTCTACCTGAGGTGGCTGGCCAACAGCCTCCACCACCAAAATGATCATATTTGGCTGGAACTATCGAGGAATTGGCCTTGCTTCGACAGTTCGACACCTTCGCACTTTAATTCGTGCCCATAGGCCTCTCCTAGTCCTTCTATTTGAAACAAAATCTTCTCCTTCACGCACAGATCGAAGTATTAGGAGATTAGGATATGCAAACAAATATCTAATGCCTGCTGAAGGTTTAGCAGGTGGTTTTGCGGTACTCTGGCAAGATTCTGATCAAGTCCAAATCTTATCTTCTTCTACCTGGGCTGTACATATGTTGATATTTCCAAACTCCCCAAATCCATGGCTTCTTACTTTTGTACACATGTGCACTAACCAAGCCAACCGAAATGCACAATGGTCACAACTTTTTGAACTATCGCGAAATCACACATACCCATGGCTCTTAATAAGTGACTTTAATGAAGAGATTTCTGCAAATGAAAAACAAGGAGGAAACCCTGTTAATCCTCAACAGCTGCGAAATTTTCAAGAACATATCTCTCAATGGGGTTTACTTGACCTTGGCTATATTGGTCCAAAATTCACTTGGTCAAATGGAAGTTAAGGAGCCACACGAATATCATCAGTGAGACTAGATCGAGCTTTATGAACCACTGATTGGATGCATCAATACTCCTCAGCTTGTGTTCGCCATGACACTATTGTGGAATCTGATCACTGTCCAATCTTGATTCAGTTGCATAACTCAAGCCCAAATGGTAGACCTCCTTTCCGTTTTGCTGAATTTTGGCTACATCGTCCTAGATGTGCTCATGTGGTTAATCATAATTGGTCATTTCCTACATCGGGATCTCCTTCGTACAAATTTTGTTCCAAATTGGTCAGACTTCAAGGTACACTACGAAAGTGGAACGTAAATGAGATAAAGGAAATAGTCATAATAGAATACTATACCTCAAGCAAGCCATATAACAGCAACAAGAACAAGCTTTTCTACAACCAAATGGTCATATTTCACAATCTGAATTTGCTCTCCGTCAAGAATACCAGCATTTATTATATCAACAAGAGAGACTATGGGCACAAAAATCTCGGATAAAATGACTGAAACAAGGGGACTTAAACACGAGTTTTTTTCATGCTTCCACAATCCAACGTCGAAGAATCAATCGTATCCTTCAGATCAAAGATCAAGATGGAATTCTTATTACAACAGATAATGGCATTGCATAAATTTTACAACAATATTTCCAACAATTGTATGAACCAGATGAGCGATCATTAGATCTATCAATGAACAACTATTACAGTCAATTACTGCTGACGAGGTTAAGACGCAATGCTCCAACTTGGTCCTCTCAAAGCTCCTGGCAGTAACGGTTATGGAGGTATTTTTTATCGAACTTTTTGGCCTACTATTGGTGCTGAAGTGGAGAGCGTTTCGTCTGTTCCGAGCTGATGGATTCCACGTCAGCCATTTTGAGGGTTCTCCTTCGAATTTCGAACATTTTGAAAGGCTTTTTTTAAAATGTTCAAAATTCAAGGACTTATTTCGAGCTGATGTAGCGTCCATCAACTGTTGGAACAACTGATAGAACAATTCGAAACAGACGAAATGCTCTCGCTGAAGTGGTATCTATTGTACAAGATTTCTTTCAATAAGGATGCTTTTCAAAAAGACTCAAACCATACCTACCTAGTTTTAATCCCAAAACATAACGATGCAGATGGCCCACAAGACTTTCGACCAATTAGCCTTTGTAATTTTCTCTAATTTATAGATTCAATTTATTTGGATAAATTTAAACGGATTCGGGTCTGTATTAGATCCATTTCTTATCTACTATCTCTATCTATCTATACGGATGTGTGGCGAAGATGACCGACACGTTCACAATTATGTCCATTTACAAGATTCGGTCAAAACATGATCTAGTTCATTCAATTGGACGGTTTGTGATTAAATTTGATCTAATCAGATCTACGAATTTACGGACTACTTTCACTGGACTAAATCCCCAACGAGAAGACGAGAACTATCACATCGTTTTCTGTTTTTGTTTTTTCAGAGTTGAGAGCTTCAACTCTTTCTCTTCTCTCTCTTCTCTGTGTCTTCTGACTTTGATTTTACTTCTCTGCAACTTCATGGCGACTCTTCTAAATCTCTGATCATCTGTTTGTTTCTGGTAAGTTACTTTCTTCACTGTTAGTTAATTCATTCTCTTTTCTTTCTTCTTATAGACTCTCTCTCTCTTTTTCTTATCTGTAAATCCATGGCGTTTTATCTCACATAGGGTTTCGTTTCCATTTCTACAAGACTCGGCCATGGATTCTCGAACTGCTTTCTCAGATTCAAACGATGTCAGTGGGAGTAGCAGCGTCTGCTGCGTTTCCAACACGGAAAACTTCTCCTCTGAAGCTCATCCTGCACCAGATATCGCAGCCCTAAGACGCCTCTCTGAAGCCCTAGGATCCATTTTCCAAAACCCTAATTTCGATTTCTGCAGTGACGCGAAGATCGTCGTCTGGGAAGGCCGGGAAATCCCAATCCACCGTTGCATTCTCTCTGCTAGGAGTCCATTCTTCAAGAACTTGTTCTCTGGTTCTGTTGGGATCGAAAGAGGTGGTGTGAAGTTCGAATTGAAGGAGTTTACTAAGGATTTCGATGTGGGATTCGATTCCTTGGTTTCAGTTTTAGCTTATGTGTATACTGGGAAGGTGAGACCTTTGCCTGAAGGTGTTTGTGTTTGTGTTGATGAGAATTGTTCTCATGTTGGGTGTCGACCAGCTTTGGATTTCATGGTGGAGGTTCTTTATGCTTCTTTCATATTTCAAATATCTGAGTTGGTGACTCTTTATCAGGCAAGAACAACTAATCTGTTCTTGGCTTCTGTTTTATTTCTAAATTAAGATCTTTGAGCAGTATCTTATTGTTCTAGATGGCTATAAATAGTTAATTGTTCTTAAGCTTGAACATTGTTTTCGTTCGGATTGTAAATTCTCTATGAAACTTGTTGTAGACTTTATTGGATTATAAGTTTCTGTCATTTCTAATGCTTTTCTACAAAATCTTCAATATTCCAATAATAGCATGCAAATACAATTCTTTATGTACAGTGTTGCCGATATAATCTCTTTTCAAGAACCCTTGGCTTACAACACTTCGATCTCAGTGAATTGGACTTCTTTGACCGATTAATTTAGCTGCACATGCATATTGGGTTGATTTGATTGTGTAGGAGAGTGAAGAGTCACATTTGAGCACTTGAGATAATTTGTTCTGTTATAACATGTAATGTAAGTGAACTCATCTGGGATTTTGACTTGAATTGTCCTAATAGTCTTGAATGGGATTCTTGAGTATTATTTATATATATATAATACTTAAGCAGAAAGGATTGGTTATATAAACAAATGATTTTTTTTTTACAACTTCTGTGAAGATTAACATTGGGGGAGATAAGAATGGATATTGCACCTGCTTTCATTCCTAACCATTTGTGACCTTTTTTTTTCCTGATCAATGGACAGATCAGTAAGAAAGTGATTGGCATTCATTTGGTTAATATAAACATTTAAAAGTTATTTTTCATTTGTCAACGTCTTCTGCATTAGTAATAGGGGATTATGAATGAAACAACAACTATTTCCTTTCATTGCAGAGGCGCCTACTTGACATTCTTGACCATGTTACAGCTGATGATATATTGATAATTTTATCTGTTGCAAATATATGCGATCAAGCTTGTAAGAGATTGCTGACAAAGTGTATTGACATCGTGGTCAAGTCTGACATTGAAATTGTTACTCTTGAGAAGGCACTGCCGCACAATGTTGTAAAACAAATCATAGATTCACGCTTAGAACTTGGCATAGGGGGACCTGAAATGAACAGCTTTCCAGATAAACATGTGAAGAGAATACTTAGAGCTCTGGATTCAGATGACGTTGAATTAGTGAGAATGTTGCTAAAAGAAGTGCATACTACTCTTGATGATGCATATGCACTACATTATGCTGTAGCATACTGTGATGCAAAAACTACAACCGAAATTCTGGATATTGGACTTGCTGATATCAATCATAGAAATTCAAGGGGATACACTGTGCTACATATTGCTGCAACGCGGAGAGAGCCTAAGATTATAGTGTCTCTTCTAACCAAGGGAGCCCGGCCATCTGATCTTACTCCAGATGGAAGGAAAGCACTTCAAATCTCAAAGAGGCTCATCAAGTTCGTGGATTACAATAGGGAAACAGAGGAAGGAAAAGCTTCTCCAAAGGATCGATTATGCGTAGAGGTATTGGAGCAAGCAGAAAGAAGAGATCCATTACTAGGAGAAGCTTCTGTTTCTCTTGCACTGGCTGGGGATGATTTGCGTATGAAATTGTTATATCTTGAAAATAGAGGTGAGATATCCCTTTTGGCTCGAGTCAAATTATCTTTCCTTAGCTATATAAAGTTTTTTTTTTTAGATATGTATATACCTTTTTTTTTTTATACAGATTTCTGCTGTGTAAGAAGTAATCACTTTTGGCATTTTATCAAAATTTTCCACATCTCTTACTTCGATGCTAAATTTTGTTTGAACTTCTTTTCTATCTGTCAATAATCAGCAGCTTTCGGTTTTACCTTTCCTGCCCCTGCTAGAACAATTTCATTTGAATATATCAATCTGCTAGTATATAAACTGGTTGATAATAGTATTCTGTTTTATTGTGCAAGTTGTATTCATGTGCGCTTTGAGCTGGTTTTCACTTAACCGATATCTATGCTAATGAATTATCCATGTGATCCAAGGTCGTCACAACTAGTTGATAATATTCTGTTCTGTTGTTTAAATCCTTACAATTCATACTGTGATAATGTTTTGCATACCATGATGACTTTTATAACATCATGCCATCAAATGCTGAATTAGATAACAAACACCAAATTCGCATACGGCATTTTTAAGATGGTGTGGGGCCCATGTAGGAGGTTTCCTAATTCCTAATCATGGGACCAACGAAGATGTGCTTATGAATCTTAATTTTGTCCTTTAGTTGCCTTTTATAGCTGCTTGACTTAGTTTAGGCATGAGAGGAACCGTATCTGTGACTTTCTCTTTTTTCTTTCTTCCTTCTCATATTTCTCTACAACTGCATACTTAATTTTCTGTTTATGTCTGAACCCAGCCAGCCACATGTTTAAACTCTCCCTTCAGCCATCTCTATCAAGCTTGACATCCTAGCCTTAACCCTAACAAGCAGCAAAACCATACCTCTAACCCTATTGGTCAGCCTTAATAAATACCACCAGACCTCCCCTACCAATACCTATTCAACCCTAAACATTTCACAACATACACTATTCCCATTCCCATTCTGCCTTCAGCTAATCTCCTCCCAGTGTGAGAATCTTCTAAATTCACCTTCATAATTTGTCCTTTCCTTAATCTCTGCTGCCAAAAGGTCTTTCTCCTCGGTATCTACCACCCTTATTCCGGAACATCGACATGAGCAAAGTGTTCCATGTTCCATTTCTTGACTTATTTCTCTCAACCTTTTTCAAGGCAAAGCGAGGTTTCGGAATGGGTAGTTAAAGAACTTCTTTCTAATGGTCCGTGAAATCATAATTGATTCGTAATAGGCTCTCTCGATTATAATATGTATTAGACCACATGAATTTCCCTGACCCAATATAGGTCAATCTACTTATATACTCACAAATCAGGAAAAGCTGTGGTAGAAGTGTTTATTCTGCTCCCTCGAGAGTTTCTGTTCTGACTAATAACATTGAAGTATTCCCCTAAACTCTATGGGACAACCCCATATATATATATATATATATATATATATATATATATATGTGAAATTGTCATATGACCCATGACAAAAGTACAGTTTATTGTTAATTTTACACCTTCCATACCAATCTATCCATCTGCATTACATTTTCTAATGCTTCTTCATATGATAAAATTTCATATTTGCCATCCGCTTTTCTGAGGCAAGTTCCCTAGTAAAAGGAACTTCCACTTAAAGATAAAGTATTAAGACATGCTGAACACTATTTATTTGGCTTATGGAACACCTATTCAAGCAATTGTTTGGTCAGGTTCAATGACAAGCAGCATTCTTTCTCTCTCAACTTCACAATGCAAAAACTTTTTTCCCTGATTTGGTAAGCTGGACTCAAAATGGTGACTTTTGCTAGCAGTGTAGTACATCAAATCATTGAACTCATGACTCAAGAAACATGATTGAAATTTTTTGATTAGCAAACTAAACCTATCCTCGTTCACTCCAGTCACCACATCACTGGAGAAACTTTATCAGCTGGCTTTGTGAAGTTGTAGGGATCTTAGTTTCTCCATAACAATTTATCACTTCTAAAATGTTAAGCCATATGTAAATATTTTAATGTCTCGTGCAAAATGTTACTGGCAGCAATAGATGATTCTGCTAGTTTAAGTAATTTTTACAAGTTGCACCATGTAAGTCGTGGTTCTGTTTGCTTCTCTTGCTATATAACTATAGTCAAGGCTTGATTGTGATATGATTGAGTGGTTCTGTCAATTAGGAATTTACACTTTCTATCATTGCGCCATGTTTGTCAATTCCGTGTGATTTTCTTGCTATATACTTCAACGTGACACTTCCTTGCAATATGAATGGACTGATTGTGACAATTAACAAATTGTAATTACTCTCACTCATTGATTGAGAACTCATCGTTTCTTATATGAGACCCACAGAAGAAACAATTAAGTGGTGTTTTTCCTGTGAAGCATTGCTATACACTGGTTTTTCTTTTTCCCTTTTCTTGCATATATGCCTCTTGTTTGAACTGGCTTATGATGATGATGATGATCCTTCTTTTCAGTTGCTCTAGCAAAACTTCTATTCCCCATGGAAGCAAAAGTTGCAATGGACATAGCTCAAGTGGATGGCACGTTGGAGTTCCCCTTAGGTTTCATTTCCAGGAATTCGGCTGGTGGCCGGAGGACAACAATGAACTTAAATGAGTCGCCTTTCAGGCTTGAAGAGGAACATTTAAACCGGATGAGAGCACTCTCGAAAACCGGTAATGTTGCTTTACTTTTTCTTCTCCTTTCCTTGCTAGTAGAGCAAGGTATGCATAAATCCTTGAGAATAGAAATGGCCTGCTTTTAAAAAACAAAATTAAGATTAAAGTACCAATTGCTTTACAAACATCAAGCCCCTAGATTGAGCCATATCCTAATGTTGCCTTGCACGAACAATTTTTTTTTTTTTTTCGTAACATGGCACCCCCCCCCAACTCCACTAAGTGGGGACAGGATAAACTTCGCATACATGACCCCACCTACAAGGACCATATATCAGGTAAGCTCGGGGACTCGAACCTGGGACCTCCTGTTCCTGAACTGGAGAGCATGCCAGTTGAGCTAACTCACACGGGTTAGCTGATGACTAATATTCATCATCTCTCTTGGCTTTTTAAGATCTAAGTACTCTTGGCACTACTGACGGAAGTGTGATTGTCCTTTTTTTTTTTCTATTTTTCCTGAAACCGGGTTGTACAGTGGAACTTGGGAAGCGTTTCTTTCCTCGTTGTTCAGAAGTGCTCAATAAGATTATGGACTCGGATGATTTGTCAGAGCTTGCATACCTCAGGAACGACACCCCGGAGGAGCGTCAGGTTAAAAAGAGAAGATACATGGAACTCCAGGATATTCTAAGTAAGGCGTTCAGCGAGGACAAGGAAGAGTTCGATAAGTCTGTCATCTCGTCGTCGTCCTCCTCCACATCAATCGGAGTAATGAGGCCTAGAAGCAGGTTTGCCCCAAGAAACAAATAAATGACAGGAGTACGATTATATGTATTTCTGATATGTTGTATCCCTGAATTGTTTTTTAATGCTTTTTTCTCTGTTCCTTCTTTGTATTATATTGTTCTATACTCTTGTAACATACTTCTGACCATCTCCTTGTCAGAAAAACAGTTAAAAATATATATATAAAAAGAGATCAGTTGTGATTCTTCTGGTATAATGATAAGCTCAACTAAGTTGAGTTTTTTTAATGCCCTTGTCTCAATAGTTCTAAAAACTTTCAATATGACTATTGCTTAAAGGTACCATTGATCTTTGTCTCGACTGTTTCAACAGTGGCTTTATTTAAAAAAATAAAAATCAGGACCCACACAAGGGTTCTGATGGCTCAATCTACTGGATCAGATGATGACCACTGCCAACTTTGTAGACTTCTATTGCAGTAGTCTGTGATTTGTCCATGTGATTGAGAAAAAAAAAAAAAACGGAGTTTTGGATGCAACAAGATCTCACATGGATCAAGCATTGATCTTGCTTCAGGAAAGGAAGCTGTTTTCTTGATACCCACAAAGCATCAAAGTGGACCCATTTCCAGATTCTCACTAACTCTAGATTTATCTTTATCAATATACTGGTTATCAGAATCAAAGTGGACCCATTTCTAGATTCTCACAATCTCTAGATATATCTCTAATCGTTATACAGGTGATCAGAAGGATTAATTAATCCCATCAACCACGTGGTGTCATCTTCGTATGTGTGTACGGGACTTTAGGTGTAACTACATATACTGAATCATTGGTACAGTCATCAATTGCCGCCTTTTTGCTTCACATGTGCTAGCTGTCAGTTGTACGCTGATTTGATTTGAAAAACAACTTTTGAGACGCGTTATAGATATTTGACCATCTTTATCACGTGAAAAATGTAAAGCTTCTCTAAGAAGCTACCTCTGGAAACTGTTTATTATACCGGACCGCTCCACGTGTCCAAAATCAAAACGTATTGGTTAACTTATTAACTAACTACCTTCAAAATGATCGAAGTATTAATGATTTGAACTTTTGACAAGACAAATCATAACTCCATCCGAAGGACAGTTGTAGGAATATACTATCTCAAATAAACCCTTCATGTACATATATTCCTATATAAAGACACGAAGCCACACTTTCTCACTCTCTAGAAAAGATTTCGAGTGATCTTGTTACTTCATTCTGTACTGCGAAAGAAATCCTTTAAAGAGGAGCATTCGAAGGCACACTTTGAACCTTGTAACTTATAAGTCGTATTTAGATCATGTCCATAGACTTCGAAAGACCATCTATTATAATTCTTTTTATAGGATCTACGAAGGAGACATATTTCCTTCTAATTTGTTCAAATCACAGGCCAACCACCTCCAGATGGTGAATTCGAAGGTTAACCACTTTGAGATGGTCAAATCGTCAAAGATTAGTCACCCTTAAAGACTAAAGGTTAAATAGACTTGCATTCGGCTGAACTTCAGAGAAATCCTTATTAAATGGATTCTGGAAGTACACATTTCGTTCATCCTGAAGGAACACTTCCGGATGATGATGTCACGACCCAAACTTAAGATAATTCAAGTGGAAACCATTAGGTTCGAACCGCGACTCTCACCCCAACCAAGATCGAGAGTGGTAACCAATATAGAGCCAATCCATATGAATCAATGAAACTTTAAAGGAATATACTTTACTAAAATTAATCAA
>JAUPMG010000010.1:2206622-2217754 GCA_031762675.1 Pachysandra terminalis
TCACATGCAGATTAGTTGTTTATTTTTCCAGTTTACAGGATCCCATTTGTGTAAAACAAAACACATTAGTTGTTGATTCCGCATGACAGGTGCTAGAAACAATCATAAATCCAGGCAACAAAGCTTAGTGGGAGAATGAAGTGTTTGGGTTACTAAGCGAACACTCTTTCAACTCTAGGTCGCTCACTTTCTTGTCACAATCTTGTCTGAATTAGTTGGGATTGGCGGCACAAATCCTATTCTGCAATTTCAGTACTAATAGCCAAGGGCTTACCAAAGTGTTACTCTGGATGCTAACCTAATACAGCTCCTTTTCTGGTCTTAGGTCTAGGAATGTAGCGTTAAATTTGGCTTGCCTTAAGTTTTAAGCGAGGGGTTTACATACATTCTTTTTGTGCATGTAACATGTACAAAATGTAAAAATTATTATTGTGTGGTAATATAATTTAGAGTTCTGGTTGTCTGATGAAATGCTCCAGACAAGGAAACCTGGTGAGACACATAACTCAATACGTGGAAGTTTGTTTGGAGAACCTCACTTCTCCACATGTATTTTCAGTCAGCCCCAAGTAATATACTAATTTCACCCTGAAAGGCATTTTCCATGTGGTAGAAAGGGCTCTCTTAAAATTAATGTTTTTCTTTGTGCAGATACTTAAGAAACATTAGAAATTGGACCACCACTGATACATATGATAAAACCTATTATACGTACTAGTGGGGCATATATGGGTTGAAATGTTGTTAATAACGGTATGGTTCTTTGACATTTGGAGTCTGTTCTTCATCTAGCTTTGAAATATATTAAGAGTACTTTCTACTGAAGCAATAAAGGGAGTGTAGGTGTGCCTTTTTTAGTTTAAAATCATCTTGATATGGATTATATGAAGACTTATTTTTGTGACCGGAGACAGAATAGGAAATTGGGGTCATGTTGGTCCTTGAAGTATTTTGCACAAAGCAGATTAGGATGAGGTCCTCACATTTGTACTTCTGGTGAAACACAGCTCTATTAAGTATATTTTGCTTCGATTGTTAAGGCTTCATCCTTAAACTACTTCAGTGAGGGATTTTCTTCAAATGTTGTGCATTGGAATATTTATTGTAGGTGAGTATGTGTCTTATCTTGATGAGTATGTACGACCTTTAAGGATTTAATATACCTGGTGTGCAGATATATTATGTTATACTTTCTGGTTTTGATGTTTGTTTATTAAATTAATTAGGTGTTTAGTTCTTTCTTTTAATTTCTGTTCTTTATCAAGGCTAATATATGTTATTTGGATTGAGAGAGAACTGTAGATCCTATTATTAGTGGTTAAGGCATCAATTGGAAACAGAGCAGGTTGGAACCCTCTATAAAAATGTGTTAACTTGCATTGGACATGTTTCTAGGAAACGCCCACGCAAAGCATTTCACAACTAGATGGGAAAGATATCAAGATATACAAAGCTGTACAAAAAAATCATAATTTATTACGCACACCACTAGCCGGTAGGGATGTAAACGAGCTGAGCTTTGCTCAGTTCGGCTTGGGCTTGGAACTCTTGAGCAAGGATCAGGCTCCGCAAAATATTTTAGGCTCAGGCTCAACTTGCAAAGGACTCATCTGACAAAAAAAAACTTAGCTTGATACAAATGCAATAATATTATAATTGATGATTATTATTATTATATATGATATAACAGATTAACATGTATATTTAATATTATAATCTCAAATACAAACTGAACCGGCCTACCCAAGCTTAACTCAAGCTCGTTAAGATAATGAGCTTTTTTTTTTGGCACAAGCTCGGTTCGTGAGCCTAATTATAGAGCTCAAGCTAATTATCAAAAAAAAAAAAATTATAGAGCTAAAGCTTGGCTCATATGAGCTGAGCTAGCTCGGCTCGTTGGCAGCCCTACTAATTGGAATACGAAAGTAAAACAAATGATGAACCAACTAAGGAGAAATATAACGAGGGTGAGTAGACATGTTCCCATATAAGAATGAAAGTCAAGACTGCATGCATACTTAATACTGTAAAGCAAGTACACATCATGGGAAGCAGATTTATTTGCATTTCTAGAATGCGATTTACATCCAATTTGAGCTTGCTAAGATGAAGATTGCTTTCAAATGGGATTATGAATAATATTACATAATCCTAAGGTGAAGATGGTTTCACTTGCATTGTCTAACGAAGCACCTCTACCTTAGAAGTAATCAGACTGTCAAGTTTGTTCAAGCGCGGTTGGCCAACCCTTTGTTCTTCATCTCATTTCTTGGTTTCTATTTTAGTAGTTTTAGTGTTGTTATTACTTCTTATCTAATATAGTATCAGGAGTAGCCTAGAGCTTCACCTCTAACTGTAAATCTTTCCAAAACCTCGCAATCCTATTAACCGCCCACTTCAGATGACTCACATTTTCTTTGCATTTATTGCTTCCTTTAGGATCCCTGTGTATATCCTTTTTTTTTTTCGAAGTGTTCTTTATTTTTTTGAGATGGTAAAAACTTGGTAAAGACGTAATAAATGTAAGGAATTTGATTCAATCTTCTCATTTCGAAGATAGAGAGAGAGAGAGAGCTTGAACAACTTTATATTAGTTCAAGACTGTAACAAAAGAAAATAACAAAAAAAAAAAAAAGGAATAAGAAGAAAAACAAAAATGAAAGCAAAGAACAACTAGATCTTCCCTTCTTTTCTTAAGAGTTTCTTTTTTGCAGAAAAAATGGAAAAAATTAATATATCACTAAACTTGTATTTTCATTTAATTACAATTTTTTTCAAAAATGAATGATCTGATGCGTGGAGGACTGAACTCCATTGCATCCTCTGTATTTTGGTGATTTTCAAATGGCCAGTTTAGAGGGAAAGTAACATCTTCTCGTGATCTAGTAAAACAAGCATATCTAAAAGAAAAAGGACGTTTAAACAAAAGAAAAAACACAGATAAAACTTGAAAAAAAAACATAAGATTACCTTAGGTTTTTCATTTCCATGTATATTGGGGCATGCAACACCCAATAAAGATGGATTAAATTCATATTTTTTCTTTTTATACTCTTCCAAAGGGGGCCTTGATTTCAGCTTCAATTTTTTTCTCCATGTGCATTTCTGCATTGTTTTGCTTCTTTACACTCGTTATATTGTAGAATATTCCTGCAAAGTTTTGTTTTTTAACTCTTATCTTACTTCCAATGTAGCCTACGTTTGAACTTTTTTTCAAAGGTAGAAAGAGAAGAAGAAAAAAGAGAAAAAACAGCGAAGAAGAAAGCAAGAAACTTAGCATTTTTATAAAGCACCCCTTTTCTTTCTCTACTTCGTATCAGAGACAAGGTCATTTACTTGACTTTTTTTATAAACCCCCTTACTTTTTCTCTCTCTCTCTCCAATCCCTATTTGCCGCTCTCTATTGCTCTCTCAGTCCAGTCGCTATTCCTTGCATGCTGCAAGGACTGGAATGAGAGAGAGAGAGAGAGAGAGAGAGAGAGAGAGAGGGGGGGACTGAGAGTGAGAGCGAGAGGGTTTATAAAAAAGGCTAAGTTCCTTGTCTCTGATACGAAGCAGAGAGAGAGAATGGGGGTTTTATAAAAAAGGCTAAATTTCTTCTCTCTTTCTTCTTCTGATTCACTGTTTTTTTCTTTTTTCTTATTTGTTATGGAAGTTACTTCATTTGAAAAAAAGTTCAAAGGTAGGCTACGTTGAAAGCAAGATAAAAGTTACAAAATAAAACTTTGCAAGAATATTCTACAACATAACGAGTATGGAGAAGCAAAAGACAATAGAATTGCACATGAAGAAAAAAAAATTGAAGCTAAAATCATGGCCTTCTTTGGAAGAGTATAAAATGAATAAATGTGGATTTAATACATGTTTATTGGGTCCTGCACCCCAATATACATAGAGATGAAAAACTTTGTATAGCATGTTTTTTTTGCTTCAAGTTTTGTTTGCGTTTTTTCTTTTGTTTAGAAGTGCTATTATTTTTTTTTTCGTTTATTAAGTATGCTCGTTTTAATCGATCACGAGAAGATATTACTTCTCTCTAAATTGTCCATTTGAAAATACCAAGATGCAGATGATGCAATGGAGTTCAATCATCCATGCATCGGATCTTCCGTTTTTGAAAAAAAGTAATTAAATGAAAATAAAAGTTTAGTGATAGATTTATATTAATTTTTTTTTCCATTTTTTTGTCATACAAGAAAGACGCTCTTAAGAGAAGATTTAGTTGTTCTTTGCTTTCGTTTTTGTTTTTGTTTTTGTTTTCGTTCTCGTTCTTATTCTTGTTTTTTTTTAGTTATTTTCTTTTATTATCATCATGTTACAGTCTTGGACTAATATAGAGTTCTTCAAGTTCTTTCTCTCTCTCTTGGAAATGAGAAGAGTAAATCAAATTCCTTATGTTTATCACATCCTTACCAAGTTTTTACCATCTCAAAAAAGTAAAGAACACTTCAAGAAAAAAGAAAAAAAGGATATACACATGGATCCTAAAGAAAACAATAAATGCGAAGAAAAGGTGAGTCATATGAAGTGGGCAGCTAATAGGGTTTCGGGAAGATTTACAGGTAGAGGTGAAGCTCTAGGTTGCTCTTTCTGATATTATATTAGATAAAAAGTAATGACAACATTAAAGTACTAAAATAGAGACTAAGAAATGAGATGAAGATCAAAAGGTTGGCCAATCATGTCTTCAACAAACTTGATAGTCTGATTACTTATAAGGTAGATGTGTTTCATTAGACTAGACTTTTCCCTCTTCTAGATCAGGCCTTTTTGAACTTCTAAACTCTAGTGTTCTACAGAACAGGGCAAACCGAATACAGAGAAGAAGAGAAGACGGGTTCCCTTCTCAGTTCTCATCGATTGTGTGCTTGGTGTTTGATGTATTTGCTGCTTTCTTTTTCATTTTTTCTTCATCATCTTCTCTAAAAACCCCATCTTGATTCTTTGTGTATATCATCTCGTTTTTCTTTTTTTTTTTCTTTTTCGAGCATTCATCTCGTTTTTTTTAGGGTTTCTACTTTCTAGTTTTTTTATAGCCCTCGTCTCTCCTTTTTTTTTTGCTAGCATTCATCTCATTTTTTTAGGTTTCTACTTTCTAGCTTTTTTATAGCTCTCATCTCGGTTTTTTGCTTGCATTCCTCTCATTTTTGTAGGGTTTCTGCTTTCTAGCTTTTTTATAACCCTTGTCTCGTATTTTTTTTTTTTGCCTACAAGCCCCATCATGATTTTTATCTGCTATCATTTTATTTTTTTTTGCCTACAGGTTTCCTTCTCATCAATTGCCTTCTCATCAATTGTGTGCTTGAAGGCTTGCAACAACTACATCAAACACTCATCAGCGTCATTAATTTATGTTAAACCGCCCTAACCTGAACCAAACCGAACCGAAATTGGTTCGGTTTGGTTTGGAACAACTACATCAACTAATTTCGGTTCGGTTTGGTTTGGGTTTAGGGTTTTTCATACCAATTTCGGTTCGGTTTGGTTCGGGTTTAGGGTTTTTCATCTAACCTTGGTTCGGTTTTCGGGTTAAGAGTTTCGGTTCTTAGCTCGGTTTTGGGTTGATATGTATAGACCTCGGTTTGGTTTTGGATTGAGGTCAACCCGAACCAAACCGAACTGAGTTGCACCCCAACTAATGAATGGTCATTAAAGTAGTTTGAGTAAAAGAAAAGTTTTTGAGCTCTTTTGCAACTTAAAACTTGTAATGTTGTAGATGCCATAGTTTTAAGTGTCGGCCGATCACGAGTCAGATCGGCCGATATAACTCAGGATCGGCTTGGGACGAGTTAGGATCCCAAGTTGATCCCGAAAATTGCTAAAGTTCTTTGACTCAGTTTCGTACAAGTCAGATCGGACAACCCATATTGGATCCGTCCGACACCCCTCAAAATATTTATGATTTAAAAAAAAAAACAAAAACAAAATTGGGCCGTGTTTGGATCGGCCGATCCTTGATCCAACTCGGTATTGGACTGGGACGATCCCCGATCAGATACCGAGTTTAAACCCTATGGTAGATGCTCTTATCCGTTCTGTATTCTATGGCTTTACATCCATACCATGGTAATTTTTAGTCCATTCTTATAAGCTTCCTTCATTCTGCATATCCTTCCTGACTGGACGGTGTCAGTACTATTCTAACTTTTGTAGCTTCTTCCTGTCCAGTTATCAGAATGGGGGAAAATGAGTATGTGTGACGCTGAGAGAAGACTCATCGCTAATGCATTACTTGATGCATCAAATGAATGGTTTGTCCTCCTGTCAGAAGCATGTATTCCTCTCTACAACTTCAGTATTATCTACCAATATATCAAGGGATCCTGGTATAGCTTTATCGGCGCATTTGACGATCCTGGGCCTTATGGCAGAGGACGCTATAAAGAGAGCATGGCACCCGAGGTAGACATCACCCAGTGGCGTAA
This sequence comes from Pachysandra terminalis, assembly GCA_031762675.1. Taxonomy (NCBI): domain Eukaryota; kingdom Viridiplantae; phylum Streptophyta; class Magnoliopsida; order Buxales; family Buxaceae; genus Pachysandra; species Pachysandra terminalis. The sequence goes on from JAUPMG010000010.1 coordinate 2,213,048, forward strand.
AGGGTCCCAGTGGTTCGAAATCAACCGGAGACTTGCACTCAATATAGTCGAAGATACCACATTCTACCCAAAGTTCAGCGAATTCTGTAGACCGGCTTGTTATGTCGATGAGCACTATTTTCCGACCATGCTGACCATACAAGCAGCAAATCTCCTAGCAAACCGGAGCCTCACTTGGGTGGACTGGTCAAGAGGCGGTGCTCACCCGGCTACATTTGGAAAGGCTGATATTACGGAGGGATTTCTGAAGAATGTTCTCGAAGGTCGCAGCTGTCTTTACAATAACCAGCCATATTCAGTCTGTTTTCTCTTTGCAAGAAAGATTGCTCCGAGTGCTTTGGAGCCTCTATTAAAATTCGCGCTGAAGAAGTTAGGGTTTTGACAATTAAATTGCCTACCGATTTTCATTTTGGAGGAAAAGGGAGATTGAACAGTGGGTGAGGATACGAGTTCGGATTTTCATTGTCTGGCTGACATGTCAAGTGTACTACCTTGATGTCTAGGGTGAGTCTGGTGATGAATCATTCTTCCTTTGTATGGTATTTTTTGCCGAGTCACAATTTCCAAGTATTTTCGAATGTATAGAAAGTTAGAAAGCCGAATTCGTCTTAGATATATTCTTATGTGCAACTTCATTATATTCAATTTTATCTTGCTTCAGTTTACTGAAAGTAGTGTTTGATATTACAAAAACATGCCATTTGCATTTGCTTACTGCAGTTATCATTTCATCTCCAGTTTGTTAGTTCTCAATCTTCAATTGTACAAAAATTCTGAAACATTTAGGAATCTGATCTACTGGTTCACCCGTAATGACTTGTGACCGTGTTGTCGTCACCTCTGCTTCCAAGATTGAAGAAGGTGTTCCTAAACCTTCAAATGCCAGCAAAGGGGAAGCATGGAAAGGATTATTTTCTCCCCTCTTTGAAGGACATGGTGATTGAACTTTTTCTGCTACATCTTGCTTCATTTCCCATCTGGGTTCCTTTCTCTTAACCTGTAGGAAAACTCCCATTCATTTTATAGGTTTTTTGACATGAATTTGGTATTTCAGATTGTCTCATTCGATTCGGAAGCTTCGAATGCAAATGCTTTTCCCGTCTGGGTTTCTTCTCTTAACTTGTAGGAAAATCCCCATTCAACTCTCAAACATTTTACAGGTTTTTGATATGAAATTGGTATTTAAGATCGTCTCATTTGATTCCAAAGATTCTCATCTGGGTTTCTGTAGGGAAATTCCCATTCATCTCACAAACATGTTACAGGTTTCCTTGTCATGGGATTGTTGAAGTCACTGAAGATCATCCTATGCCTGTGATGTTCCATTCCAGTACAGGGGATGACAGAGATGTACAACCAAACAACAATGTTAACCAGCTATTATGTGGTATTAATCCGAATTTCTTCGTTTTTTTGTCATTACTTAGCATCAAAATTTAGGGTTCTTGAGATTTTTAGGTACAAATCTGAATGATTATGTTGGGGAATATTCCCAAGTAGGTTGAGATTGTATAGATAATAAGTATTTGGTGGTTGGGCAGCTTAATACTCTGGCAATCCTTAACCTGCAAGTAATTACCCAGAAATAAAAAATAAAAAAAAAATCCTTAATCTTCAAGGTAATAAACTAAAGTAAGCTAGTGATTGACTTGAGAAAGGTGTTTATGGTCCACCCCTAACCTATATAGTAAAATAAACCTCTGGTCTAATAGAAATTCCAACTTCATGGTGAGGCTTTTTTGGTAACTAAACTTGCATCACGTCGTTGAGTTAAAAGGACCCAAAAAAAACAAAAAAAAAAAGCCTCAGGTTTGGTTGGAAAAGTTTGAGAGGCTTTTGCATTAAAAATAAAACAATAAAACATTTTTGAAAAATTAGTTTTTAATGAACCCACTTTTCCAATAAACCGGACACAAATTTCGTTGGAAAGTTGGTTTTCTTTCAATTTTTTTTTTCTTTTTCACATATTCTGGCTTAAGTTTTCAAGGATCAGAATGATTCGGTACATACCATTCGGTCCACACCGGAATTGGCCAGTACCGGTCCGATCCAAAGCCACGATACAAGTATTGTATCAAGCGGCTTTGGATTGGACCGGTCCAACCAATATTGGTACGAATCGGTCGGTACAATCGGTCCAGTGACTAGTATAACTGATTCAAATTTTCTTTTTTGATTCTTTTTTAATTTATAAATAAAATGGTCCAACATGTATTGACTTGGACCGATTCAGTACTGACTAGTATCATCAGTCCAACGATCGGTACTGATGATGAGCAATTTTGAAAATTGATTTAATCCAATAATAATATGACTTCTGGCACGGTTGGTTATGTAAATATACATTCTAAAGAATGTATAATTGAAATTTTAAATGTCTTCTCAAAAAGCCCACTCTCAATGGGAGAGTATTTCCAGAATAGTATATTTCAAAAGCCCATTTAGGGAGAATCACTTCGAAATTAATTCAAAGTTTTACTTGAGATAGGCTTCAAATTATATGCTTGAAAGAAAACCTTCGAAATATCCAACAAGTATATCATATTCAGGTTAGCCACCTCGAGAAAGCCAATTTGTTATCATAAGTAATATCTCACATAATGAGGTAGTTATTATATTATTTAGAGGTTGCTATTTAAAAATAGCAATTCTAAGCATTTCGAGATAATTTATCGAAATGATCATTTAAAACAATAATATTGCTATTTCGAGATTATCTTTCGAGATTATCTTTCGAAATAGTCATCAATTATTATGATATATCGAAATCATAATATTTTGAATTGTATTTATTAAGGGAACATTCCCTGACGTCTAATTATTCTTCGAAATTAATGAATTCGAAGTCTTTCACTAAAAGTATAGGGGAAATAAATATCAGACTTTCAAGAATTGAGGGTCAGAAAGATAAGTCATATCAAGATCTTCGAAGATCTTGTAACATTTAAGGACTTGAATAAACGCAGAACATAAAGCAACATTAACTTTATAACCTCATATTCATGACTAATCCAAACGTTGCGAAAGCATTTATTGAAACGTTGTATATTGAATTAGAAGTTTTGGATATTGAATATTCAAATCAAAACGCATGTTCAATCAAATGTTTTCAATCTGTTCGTGAAACATTGCAAACGGTTAAGTAACGAGTCTGAGGCTATAAAAGGGCAATGATACATCAGAAATAGTGATTTGATTTCTGAGCATTTGACATTCTCTGAGAATTTACAAAGCCTTTGTCTTAGGAATCCTCTTTTCTAAAATAAGCATAAGTTCTATGGTGTATTTCTGAACATTCCTGACTGATCTACTTATTTCCTTCATTGTTATCAACTTTCAAAAGGAAACCTTTCGTTAGAATGGTCTTTCTTTTATGTAGGCCATCGAAAGCAAGTATTCAAATCCATTGATTGTACAAATCAATTTGGTCATTTGACATTTTAAGTCATTTACCGGTTTGTGCATCACCAGTACTATCAGTCCGGTGACCGATACTGATGATGAGTCAATTTGAAAATTGATTCAATCCAATCATATTTTGACACGTGTCAAGGTCAATTATGTAATTTCATATCCAAAGACTGTATTTCGAATATTGTCAAAAAGTATATTTCGAAGAAAGCCCATTCAGGGAGAATCATCTCGAAATAGACAGTATATTTCGAAGTTCTACTTAAGATAGGCCTCGAATCATATTCTCGAAAGAGAACTCTCGAATCATAAAAGCATATATAGGTTAACCACCTCGAGAGGGTCAATTCGTCATATAGCTTAACCACCTCGAGAGGGTCCATTCGTCATTCAGGTTAACCACCTCGAGAGGGTCAATTCGTCATTCAGGTTAACCACGTCGAGAGGGTCAATTCGTCATACAGGTTAACCACCTCGAGAAGGTCAATTCGTCATCATAATTTATCAGTATAATACTATTTTGAAGTTATACACCTCGAAATAGTAATCGTTATGTATTTCGAAGAAGCGTCTCTAAATATTCAGAAAAATCATATTCTTCGAAATAGCTATTTGAAATGACTATTTTAGAATCATTTCTTTAAGATGATTGGTATTTCGAATTATCTTTAAAGACACTGCATTCCTATTTCGAAGTTATCCTTCGAAATAATAAACTCGAAATAGACAGTTTGACACCTCGAAGTCACAATGTCGCGAATTGTATTTTGTCAAGGGAATGCTCCTTGACATTCAATCACTCTTTAAAGACTTTGATCTTGAAGTAGTCTATCCAACATATGGGAAAATAAACATTAGACTTTCAAGAATGGAGGGCCAGAAAGATAAATCCTATTAAGACTCTCGAAGAGCTTGTAGCATTAAAGGACTTGAATCAATGCAGAACAATAACATATCACCATTTTATAACGTTATGAGCATTAAGTTAACCGAACGTTGTAAAAACATTTATTGAAACGTTACATATTGAATTGGACGTTTTTTTATATTGAATATTCAAATTAAAACGCTTTTTCAGTCAAACGTCTTCAACCTTTTCATTAAACGTTGCAAACGGTTAGAGAATGAATTTGAGGCTATAAAAGGAGGTTGAGGCATCAGAAAAGGGGGCTGGCTGATTAGAGGTTCTGAATATTGGACAATCTCTAAGAATTTGCAGAGCATTTTGTCTTAAGAATCATCTCTTCTGAAATCAAAAAATTCTATGTTGTCTTTCCGTACGTTTCTGACTGATTT
>JAUPMG010000010.1:2217854-2248411 GCA_031762675.1 Pachysandra terminalis
CCCCGGTCCGAGACTATACTAACAGGAACACCATGAAGTCTCACAATCTCCCGCACATACAGCCTAGCAATCTCCTCCGCGGTAGCTGTAGTCCGAATTGGCAAGAAATGGGCGGACTTGGTGAGTCGATCCACTATCACCCAACTCAAATCTAGAGACCCTCTCCTCTTCGGCAAACCCACAACGAAATCCATAGTGATATGCTCCCATTTTCACTCAGATATAGGCAGAGGCTGCAATAATCCAGCCGATCTCTGATGTTCTACCTTGACTTGCTGGCAAGTGAGGCATCTCGCTACAAACTGCGCTGTCTCCTTCTTCATACCCAGCCGATCTGTCACGGAATCGACGAGTCAGATCAAGTTTGGATCGTCCGGTCTAAATCTTTAAAAAAAAGTATAAAACACAAAACCGAAGAGAGCCATCTTCATTCTTCAGTTCTTTTTCTTTCTTTTTTTAAAACGTGAAGTCTCTAGAATGAGAGACAGATCTGAATCATCTTATTTGGATTTGGAAAGAAGTTTTGAGAGAAAGAGAGATTTGAAGTCTGAACTTTGAACGAGAGAGAGAGAGAGAGATGAGAGATCTGAACGAAAGAGAGAGACACTTACTGTGCGAACTGTGAAGTGCGTGGGAGAAGACGAGAAGTCTCCATATCTGAATCTCCAAGTAGAGGGAGAGAGAGAGAGAGAGATAGAAAGGCCGTTTTTTTTTTCTTCTTCTTCTTCTTCTTTCTTTTTTTCTCTTTTTCTTCTCTTCCTGATGCTTAAATTTTAATCGGTGAAATCTATACATCCTTTTTCACCAAAAAGCAAAATCCATATATCTCGTCGTACAGGTATTTTAATATGATTTTTTATTTTTTTATTTCACTATTTTTCTGATTTCTTTCTGCTGTTCCGAACTAATGTTTGGATCGGCAGATCCAGTGTTGGATCGCCGATCCAACTTGGTATCGGAACGGCCGATCCCCGATCCGATACCGAGTTTAAACACTATCCTATTAATCACATCCTTTATGCTGATGATCTATTTCTATTTACCACTTCATCCTTACTGGACTGTCAACACCTTATCTCTCTCCTTTAGCAGTTTTGCCTTGAATCCGAATAACAGATCAATTTTGAAAAATCTGGTTTCTGTACCAGTCCAAATATTTCTAGTTCAAGGAGACATGAGGTTTCTTCTATTCTTGAGATGGAATGGCAATCCAATCCAAAGAAATATCTTAGAGCTCCAATTTTCTGTGGAAAACCAAAGCCTGCTACTTTCCATGAACTACTTTCTAAGGTGCAGAATCGTCTTCACGGTTGGAAAGCTAAACTCTTACCACAAGCTGGGCGAGTCACTCTTGTCAACTCAGTTCTATCTGCTCTACCGGTCTACTCTATGTTAGTTTTCCTCTATCGGTTCCTATTCATAAATCTTTGGATAAATTGGCTAAGGGTTTTGTTTGGAATCACAATGGTGAGCGAAAAGCCTTGCACACCATTTCTTGGCATACCATGGGACTGTCTAAACGAAGTGGTGGATTGAATATTAGAAGCTCAGAATGTTTCAACAAAGCTCTCTTAGCAAAGAAGGGTTGGGAAATTTTCTCCTCATCCAAGTCTCTTTGGAAAACATTGGTTGAACAAAAGTATCTCAAAAATGTTTATTTCTTCAATTTCCAACCCAAATAGTCTAATTCATCCTGTTGGAAAGCTATCTGCCAAACCAGAACTCTTATCAAATCTGGAATTTCATGGCGCATTGGCAATGGCTGTTCCATCAACATAATGAATGATCGTTGGATTCCCTTTACATCTCCTGAATGGACACTTCCACCTGATTCTGGTCTTGTTACAGTCGATCAACTTATCGATCCAGATTCAAACTCTTGGAATATGAAACTGATTTCTACACTTTGGCCTGATCCAATCATCTCCAAGATTCAAGCACTTCCCATTGGTGATTCGTCAACTGACGACAAACCATTTTGGACACCTACTTCTTCCGGAAAATTTTCAGTTGCTTCTGCCTACCGTATGCTCCATGAGCCTCACCAGACTACCGATTCTACCTTGCCATGGCTTCGTGTATGGCACCTCAAATGCCCACAGAAAATTCGTTTCTTCCTTTGGAAGTGCCTCCACAGATGGCTCCCCACCGCTGCGTTTCTTCATCACATTATATCAGATATTAACCCCTTATGGCAAGTCTGTCAACTTGAACAGGAAAGTCATGAACATCTTTTTCTCAGATGTCCTTTTGCCAAGGCCATGTGGCTTGCAAATTGCATTTGTGTTCCTTTGGATCCGTATGTTCCGTTGCATCTCTGGTTCCAAGAAAATTTCTTTTCTCCTTCTTCGGTTAGCCATCAACTCCTTGCTGAGAAAGGAGCTAACATCTTATGGGGTATTTGGCTCTCCAGGAACCATGTGATTTTTGATAATGCCCCACCATCCCCATCACATACCATTAACCTCATTTCTGAGCTTCAAAAGAACTCTCTTATGCTTCATGATAATCTCCAGGGGCATCGAACTAAACATATTGTTCAGGCTAACTGGATTAAACCGTCATCCTCTTTCATTAAAATTAATTTTGATGGTTCTGTAGCAGGTTGTCCGGGAGAAGCCGGCGCCGGTGGGGTTTGTCGTGATGAGCATGGTTCTTTTCTTTGTGGTTTTTCTTTACATCTGGGGCATACTTCAACAATCATGGCAGAAATGCATGCGGCCTACGAAGCTTAGTTGATGGCTGCAAATCGTAAATAACAGTTTATCATTTTGGAGGGGGATTCCTTAGTGGTGCTCAGCTTGCTCAAAGGTGTATCATCCATCCCTTGGAGGCTCTCAGGCCTGGTGCAAAAATGTCAGAATCTTTTGTCTACTTTTTAAGCCAATGTTGTGGCGGACAGCTTAGTTACCAAAGCAGCTTCTGGTTTTTCTTGTTTCTGGGTTTCTCCCTTAGTTTGTTTCTAAAACTCTCCTGGAAGACTGTTCTGGATTTTCTAGGCCACGTCTTATTAATAAATAAAGCTATCTTTTATCCCAAAAAAAAAAAAAAAAATGAGAATTTCTAATGTGAAACAAACAAAAATAAATTTATGATAGAAGCTTCTGGAAACCTCATATTTAGGAACACAGATTTACCCCTAACAGCTTAACAGTTAACATCACGTTCGCCGTAATTAACGTCAAAACGGAGGCTAATTGTATCTTTCCTCTTGAAAGAAAAGTGCAAATAAAGCCTCTCCATCTTTGGGAATGATGGGGCCCACTCCATTTTCCAATAGCAGACTGTTCGGGCAGGGCCAACAAACACCCTGCCCGGGATTATTATTTTCTATAATTCTTTTTTTTTTTTGATAAATTATTCTCTATAAATCTGCCCGTTTCCCTCGTTAATCGTTCGCAGTAGTCTCAGTTTTTCCTGGGAAAGCCACAGTACTTTCTTTGTCTCTCTCTTCTTTTCAAAACCCTAGAAAGAGAAATGGAGGGATTCAGTTGCAGAGCTTCGTTGGTGGCGTTGATGGCGGAAGTCTTCGCCATCTTCTCTCTGATCGGCGACGTGAGCTCCGCTGACGCTCCGGCTCCGAGCCCTACTTCGGCAGCCGGTACTGTCTCTCCTTCGTTCGCATCTGCTTTCCTCTTCTCGTCTGTGACAATGTTATTCGGATTTAACTTCCATTGAAGATGAGATGATCGCGACGATCTCTATCATCTTCTTATATTCGACTGCACCGAGATCAGAGGCTGTCGATGGTATAGACTATTATAGATCTTTTGTCTCTCAGATTTGTTTGATTTCTGTGGTTTCTGCTTGTTCATAGATATAATACCTTTTTATTACATTGTTTGGATCGATCTTCTGTTGTGAGTCAGGTTTTCAATGCATCGTTTGAAGCATGTCATTTGATTTGGATGCATAGAGGCGGTTATATATGATGTTTTGGTCTTTACATAGTTGGAGATTGCCTAGGAAATAAGATGTTATCGTTTGATTTGTTTGTTTCTTCTATGTAAAAAGCGTGTTCTGATGAGTCTATGTAGATGTTATAGATGGATCTCAACTCATTTGTTACTACTACTATATGGAGAAAGTTTTCTTTTTGATTTCTTAGATCTCGATTTGTCAAGTGATGCCTGTTTCTTCATCCCGTTATTTTTTCTTTACCTTTAATTCATTGTTATTGATCTTGACTGCACTTAAGACATGTATCTGGACAAGTTGATTACATGGTCTTCATTGTGTTTTTCTTTAGATTTTTGGTTTTTTCTTTTCCTTTTTTTGATTTATTATTTGAGATGCAAAAGGAGCAAAGGAGAGGAATAGAAAAACACATTTGCTTCCTTCATGTAGAAGTTACCTTTCGTTCACTAAGTTGTAGTTTTTTATTCTTTATACTCTTGATTGGTTGGTCAGATCTTAGTTGTATTATTTGGCTGTGGATAATTTTTAAATCATTTCTTTGAAGATAGTCTAGTAATGGCTGTGTGATCAGATAGAAATTGCAAACATTTTAGGTTTCCCAACATAGTTGATCCAACTCGACTATGTTTCCTTCACAAGTATTTCTTTACTTTTGTTTGTTCCAGAACTTTTGACCCCACTTCTCCACACGTACTTTTAGGCAACCCTAAGTCATATACTATTTTCACCCTGAAAGGCATTTTCCAAGTGACAGGATGGGCCCTCTTAAAATTAAGCTTGGAAGAAAAGAGTCCACTTGTGCTTAGAGCTGTAAACGAGCCGAGCCGAGCTTTGCCCTGCTCGGCTTGGGCTCCTAAATTTTGAACCAGGCTCAGGCTTGACTCAAGCTCAGAAATTTTTTTGGGCTGAGGCTTGGCTCAAGCTCGCTAATTTTTTAAGGCTCATGCTCTGAAAAGCTCGGCTCAGCTCATACAAGCTTGGTTTGTGAAAGGCTGAACAAAAGAAAAAAAACATTAAAAGGATTGAGAATGCTTTTACTTCCACTTTGCAAAACCATAAAGCGATTTTTATTTGGAGGAAGGATTCAAGGGATTTAAATGGTAAATATTAGCTAGTTATGAGGGTTGTGTTTGGAAATTACAATATGTTTATCTTTAGACATGTGTTCTTCCAATTTGGACATACAAAGACAATGGTAGAAGAGAGAATCATTTAATCTTATTAAAAGTTGTGAGAGTTCTACCAAAAAAACTTGGTGATAGAGAAATATATATATAGAGAGTTATTTCACCAAAAAGGAGAGAGAGAAAAAGTTATTTAAAATTAATTGTTTGGCTCACATGAATATGATATGATATAATACTTATAATACATAAGTTTATATATCATATATGACCGAGCCGAGCTTACCCAAGCTCGGCTCAAGCTTGTTAAAATTATGAGCCTTTTTGTGAGCTCAGGCTCGGCTCGGCTCGTGAGCCTAAATGTTGAGCTCAAGCTCGGCTCATGTGAGTCGAGCCTAAGCCCGAGCCGAGCTAGCTCGGCGCGTTGGCAACGCTACTCGTGCTCTTGAGCTTGACATTTTAGCCTCCTTAAAATAGTGGGAAGTTTCCCTAGTCATGAACACTTGTGAGCAAGTCCTTAGTGATTGTGTACAAAGCAAGACATGTTGCAAATTGGTAAGACCTGGGACATGTCGAGACATTTCGCGACATCGGGGGAAAAAATATTTATTTATGTTTTCATCATTTTAGAGGGTTTTTTTTTAAATATAGTTTTTCTTTCATGTTGCAGGGAAATGAGAAATTTGTGACTTCTCAAGGATTTCGTGTCGACACATTCAAAATCATCGACATTGAAAACCCTAATTGTGGTGAATTCATTTTTTTCCTAATGATTTACCGACTTAACTTGGCAAAAAGTGGAAACACAATATGTAACCTCATTCTTTGGCAACCATCATTGGTCACTTCATTTTTCAGTAGCCGGTAAGATCACAGTTCCCTCATTGACCATCTCATTTTCTGGTTATAGTGGAGTTTAGTGATAAAATTGCAAACGATTCCCTTTCCATCATAGTGTAAAGGATCGGCTGGTCCAACTCGGGATTGGCGAGGGACGAGGGACGAGCCACGATCCCTAGCCGATCCAAAAAAAATTGAAAAACTAGTGACTCGGGCCAATCCTGGTCCTGATCGGGCGATCCAAATTGAATCGTCTGGTCCAAATCTCAAAACAAAAACGAACCAGATTTGTCCGGTCCAAATCTAAAAAAAAACCAGTCGGCTCGTCTTGTTTTAAAACAAAACCCTGGAGAACTTTTAGAACGAGCGAGAAGAGGAGAAATTTCAGAGGGAGACTAGAGACTGGAGAACTTTACAGCCTATTCATGGCGAACCAAGAGACCAACACATCAAACAAGGAACCCAAACTCTCTCACCCACTTTACCAAATCTGTGAAAGCCAAAACCACAAGCTCCTCTTAAAGCAATGGCTCAAAGAAGAAGAATTGATCCTCGGCCGAATCGCTCTCAAAGAAACCCAAATCGACTCTGCCCGTAAAGAGATCACTCAGTTCTACTGCTTCTTCTTCCTCTTCCATTTTGCGGCCCTTGTACTCCTCTTCAATGCCGCATCAAATGACTCAAATGTAAAAGCCTGTCACAGGTCTTGGATCCCATCGATCTGTTCTCTCATTTGTTCTTTAGCAATCATCTGGGCTATTCGATACAAGAGCGATGTCGAGGTTCATACCGAGAAGCTGTTATAGAGGGAGAAAGAAGATGGGATTTACAGGTACTTCTTCTTCATTCGTGAAATCTACAGATGTAACAGACCCTTGCTCTTTTTAATACTGCAACAAAGAAATCAGAAAACAAAAAACAAAAAGAAATCAGTAAGACGGTGTCGATCAAGGTAGATATCGAGGTTATGAGAATAATAGAGTTTGAAGATCTCAATGGCTTATATGGTTACATGAGGCGTTTTAATATTCCGATCCATCCAGAACAACAAGAACAAAGACTTGTTCTTGTTTCAAGAACTTTAGTTCTTGAAGCATTAGAAATGAAGAGGTTGGAAAATGGAGGAGATCAGTTAGAGGAGGAATGTGCGGTTTGTCTAAACAGATTTTTAATGGGAGAGAGTGGGACATGGATGCCCCGTTCTTATGTTTTTCATACAGATTGCATCAATAAGTGGTTGAATGTGTCTTCAATCACTTATAGACTCAATCTTTATGAAAAACATAAGAGCAAGGCATCCATGAACCATTCTCTCTCACCAAAAACTTGTTTAGACAAACTGCACATTCCTCTAACCGATCTCCTTCATTTTCCAATCTCTTCGTTTCTAAAGTTTCAAGTGCTGAAGCTTTTGAAGCAGAAACAAGTTGTTTTCGATGGATTGGAATATTAAAACGTCTTCTGTAACCATAGAAGCGCCATCAAGATCTTCAATCTCTATTCTTGTCGTAACCTCGATATCTACCTTGATCGACACTGTCTCAGGCAAAGTACCTGCGCTCATGGAAAGGGTATCATTTGCAATTTTATTGCTAAATTCCGCTATTGCTGGAAAATGAGATGGTCAATGAGAGAATTGTGATCCTATCAGTTACTGAAAAATGAAGTGACCAATGATGGTTGCCAAAGAATGAGGTTACAGGTTGTGTTTATATTTTTCGCCAAGTTACGTCAGCAAAGCATTAGGAAAAAAAATGAATTTCACACCATCACCAAGGACTTGCTCACAAGTGTTCATGACTAGGGAAACTTCCCACTATTTTAGGAAGACTGAAATGTCAAGCTCAGGAGCACAAGTGGACTCTTAAGTTTTTTTGTGCAGATGCTTGAGAAACATTAGAAAATGGAACATCACTGATACATATGATAAAATCTATGATACATATGATTTAGAAAGTACTCTAAATTCTTCAGTAACCATATGATAATATACTTGTGAAGTATATTAAGATTACTTTCTACTGAAGCAATAGAGTGTAGGTGTGCCTTTTTTAGTTTAAAGCATCTTGATATGGATTATGTGAAGGCTTCTTTTTTGTGACTGGAGATGGAATAGGAAATTAGGGTCATGCTGGTCCTTGAATTATTTCGCACAAAGCAGATTGGGAAGAGTTCCTCACCTTTGTATTTGTGGTCCCCTTTCTATGCTTGAATCCATTTGAAAGTTCTCAATAGTGAGAAATGGTTCTTTGACATTTGGAATCTGTTCTTCATCTAGCTATGAAATATATTAAGAGTACTTTCTACTGAAGCAATAAAGGGTGTGTAGGTGTGCCTTTTTTAGGTTAAAATCATCTTGATATGGATTATATAAAGGCTTCTTTTCGTGACTGGAGACAGAATAGGAAATTAGGGTAATGTTGCTCCTTGAAGTATTTCAGACAAAGCAGATTAGGATGAGTTCCTCACCTTTGAACTTTTGGTGAAGCACAGCTCTATCAAGTATATTTGGCTTCGATTGTTAAGGCTTCATCCTTAAACTACTTCAGTGAGGAATATTCTTCAAATGTTGTGCATTGGAATATTTATTGTAGGTCGGTATGTGTTTTATGTTGATGAGTGTACAACCTTTAAGGATTTAATATACCTGGTGTACAAATACATTATGTTATGCTTTTTGGTTTTGGGGTTTGTTTATTAAATTAATTAGGTGTTTCGTTCTTTTTTCTAATTATTGTTCTTTATCAAGGCATTAATATGTTATTTGGATTGAGAGAGAACTCTGGATCCTATTATTAGTGGTTAAGGCATCAATTGGAAACAGAGCAGGTTGAAACCCTTATAAAAATGTGTTAAAAGGGCAAGAGTTCAAGTGTTGGCGACACCGTCAGCAAAAATGTAACTTGCATTGGACATGTTTTTAGGAAACGCAGACGCAAAATATTTCACAACTGGATGAGAAAAATAGCAAGATAGACAAAGCGGCACAAAAAGATTATAACCTGTTATGCACAGCACTAGTTGGTTTGGATGTAAACGAGTCGAGCATTGCCCAGTTCGGCTTGGGCTTGTAAATCTTGAGCAAGGATCGGGCTTGGCTCAAGCTCGTTAAAAAAATTTGGGCTCAAATGCATTAAAATATTTTAGGCTCAGGTTCTATTCTCAAAGGACTCAACTTGCTAAAACAACTTAGCTTAATACAAATGCATTAATATTATAATTGATGATTATTATTATATATGATATAATAGATTAACATGTATACTTAATATTATAATCTCATATACAAACCAAGCGGAGCCTACCCAAGCTCGACGCAAGCTTGTTAAGATAATGAGCTTTTTATTTGGGTACAAGCTCGATTCGAAGTCAATTCTTAAGATAATTAGTATTTTGAATTATCTTTTGAAATAATTGTATTGCTATCTCGAAATCATTTTTCGAGATAATCACTCGAAATTACCATTATGATATCTCGAAATCATCTCAAAGTCATTTCCTGAGATATTTAATATCTCGAAATATCTTTCGGAATAACTATATGGCTAATCTAAAATCACCTTTTGAGATGGTCATTCGAAATGACCATTTTGCTATCTCGAAGTCAATTGTTAAAATAATTAGTATTTTGAATTATCTTTTAAAATAATTGTATTGCTATCTCGAAATCATTTTTCGAGATAATCACTCAAAATTACCATTATGATATCTCGAAATCATCTCAAAGTCATTTCCTGAGATAATTAATATCTCAAAATATCTTTCAGAATAACTATATGGCTAATCTAAAATCACCTTTCGAGATAGTCATTCGAAATGATCATTTTGCTATCTCGAAGTCAATTCTTAAAATGATTAGCATTTTGAATTATCGTTTGAAATAATTGTATTGTTATCTCAAAATCATTTTTCGAGATAATCACTCGAAATTACCATTATGATATCTCGAAATCATAATGTTACGAATTGTATTCATTAAATGGAACATTCCCTGCCATCCATTGATTCCTCTAATTTCCTAAATTCGAGATCATTTACTTACAACATAGGGAAAATAAAACAGACTCTCAGGAATGGAGGGCCAGAGGGACAAGTCCTATCAAGATCCTCACATTTAAGGGCCTAATCACTACAGAAAAGCATAACGCATCATGAGATGTATAACTTCACATTCATTAATGATCTAAGCGTTTCAAATACATTTATTAAACGTTTTTGTATAATTGATTGAGCATTTTGAATATTCAAGTCAAAACGCATGTATACATTAATAAGACGGTTTAAATGTATTAATGAGACATTGTAAACAATCAAATAATGGGTTTGAAGGAATATAGGCTATAAAAGATCAATGATGCACCGTAAAGAAGGGTTGGATTTGAGATTCTTTGAGATTTTTGAGCATTCAGAGCTTGTTTGAGAAATCCACTTTCAAAAGCTGATATGTGGTGGTCTTTCCGAGTATTCTTAACTGATCTTTGTCTTTCTTTCTTTGTTTTCATCCCTTTCAAAGGAAACCTTGCATGGGAAGGGTCAATTTTTGATTTAGGCCAGTGCAAGTCAAATATTTGAACCTTTTGTTACTCAAACCTTTTGGGTTAATTGATGATGATTGTCAAACTAATTATTTACCGGTTTGTGTATCACCAGTATTTTAGTGTTGTCCTTACCAAGGAATGCAATGTCGGCGACATGTCGCCATTTCCCCAGGTGGTGACATGACATATGGCTATTATGTTGTTTTGCTGCGACACGAGCGACATGTCAGAGATATGGGGGAAATTTTCAGTTTCTTTGATTTTTTTTTAAATTTAAAAAATTGTTAGACATTTGTTTTTGCATTTTTTGACGTATTATGATGTATTTAGACACTACTTAGGGTTGTTTAAAACTTGGGGGGAAAACCCATCAAAAATCTCACATTTACCCAGTTTTTACCATCATTTCCCATATTTTCTTTTTCCCCATCATAGATATGACACTTGATTTTTAGTTTTATATATCTTTTAATTGACCTATATTCACTTTTAGTGTAGCTTAATTAAATGCAGCATCTTTTTTTTACAACTTACAATACCCGACAGCGTGTAAGCTAACCCTTCTCATGTAATGACTTTCAATGTGTAGGCATTTTTTTTGCATTTGGATTCATTTAGGCCTTAATAAGACATATTTAAAGTTTGGGGCTAAAAATCCATCAAAAACCTAAGATTTTCCCAACTTTTCCCTCAATTTCCCCACTTTGTCTCCATGTCGCCGACATATCGCTAGAGCAGACTGGCGACATCGACACCGTAAACCTTGGTCATTACTTATTTAATATAGTATCAGAAGGAGGAGCCTAATGCTTCACCTTTAATTGTAAATCTTCTTGAAACCTTGCAACCCTATTAACTGTTCACTTTATATGACTTACTTTTTTTTTTTTTTGGAAGTGTTAGGTAAAAACTTAGTAAGGATGTGATAAACGTAAAGAATTCGATTTTCTCTTCTCATTTCTATGAGAGAGAACTTAAAGAGCTTTATAGTAGTTCAAGGCTGTAACGTGATGATAACAAAAGAAAATAACAAAAAAACAAGAATACAAGCAACGAAAGTAAATAACTAGATTAACAAAAGTAAATAACTAGATCCGATGCGTGGAGGACTGAATTCCATTGCATCTTTTGCGTCTTGGTGATTTTTAAATGGGCAGTTCAGAGGGAAGTAACATCTTCCCGTGATCTAGTAAACAAACATACCTAAAAAATGAAAAAAAAAATAGTTGTACTTTTGGACAAAAGATAAAATCCAGACAAAACTTGAAAAAGAAAACATAAGCTTATCCCAGGTTTTTCATCTCCATGTATGTTGGGGCATGCAAAATCCAATAAACATGGATTAAATTCACATTTATTCTTTTTTACTCTACCAAAAGAAGCCTTGATTTTAGTTTTAATTTTGTTCTCCATGTGCATTTTTGCAGGCTTTTGTTGCTTCTTCACTCTCGTTTATGGAATATTTTTGTAACGTTTTGTTTTGCAACTCTTAATTTGCTTCAAATGTAGCCCACGTTTGAACTTTTTTAGGAGGAATAATTTTCATAATAAAGAAAAAGAAAGAAAAAACAGTGAAGAAGAAGAATGAGACAAGAAACTTGGCCTTTATTTAGTCTTTTTTAAAAGCTCTTTTCTCTCTCCCTCTCTTCTTCGAATTAGAGACAAAGAACTTAACTCTTGACCTTTTTATAAATCCCCCTTGTTCTCGCTCTCAGTCCAGCCATTATTCCCTCATTTCTCTTTCTTTCTCTCTCTTTCCCCTTTTTCTCAGTCCATTCACTATTCCTTGTAGTCTGCAGGTTCATCTGTTCTCTCTCAATCCAATCGTTATTCCCTTCTCTCGCTTTCTCTTTCAATCTTGTCGTTATCGATTGGACTGAGACTGAGTGAGTAGGAAATAACGACTGGACTGAGAGAGAACGATGGGAGCTTGCAGCCTGCAAGGAATAGCGACTGGACTAAGAGTATAGGGGAGAGAGAGAGAGAGAGGAAAGGAAGAATATTAACAGGACTGAAAGCGAGAGCAAGGGGGTTTATAAAAAAAGGCCAAGTAAATGACTAAGCTCCTTGTCTTTGATACGAAATAGAGATTAAGAGAGGGGCATTATAAAAAGGGTTAAGTTTCTTGTCTCTTCACAGTTTCTTCTTTGTTATGGAAGTTGCTCCGGAAAAAAGAAATTCTAAGGTAGGTTACGTTGGAAACAAGATACGAGTTACAAAACAAAAGTTTGCAAGAATATTATACAACATAACGAGTGTGAAGAAGCAAAGGATTGCAGAAATGCATATGAAGAAAAAAATTGAAGCAAAAATCCATTTGGAAGTGTAGAATAGAAGATTTGTGGATTTAATCCATGTTTATTGGGTACTACATACCCCAATTTACATGAAGATTAAAAACCTGTGGTTTGCTTTTTTTTTTTTTTTTTTTTTTTTTTTTAAGTTTTGTTGTTTTTTTTTTTTGTTTAACAGTACTGCTATTATTTTTTTTCTTTTATATGTAAACTTGTTTTAATAGATCAAGGGAGTATGTTACTTCCATCTAAACTGCTCATTTACCAAGATGAGGATGATGTAATGGAGTTCAATCCTCCACGCATTGAATCTTTCGTTTTTGAAAAATGTAATTAAATGAAAATAGAAGTTTAGTGATGGATTTATATATATTTTTTTCTTGCAGGGAAACTCTTAAAATATGAAGATCTTGTTCTTTGCTTTCGTTTTTATTATTGTTCATGTTTTTTTTTTGTTATCATCATGTTATATAGTCTTGAACTAATATAGAGCTCTTCACGTTCTCCCTATGTTTTAGAAATGAGAAGAGTGAATTCTAATTCCTTACGTTTATTATATCCTTGTCAAGTTTTTGATATCTCAAAAAAGTAAAGAACACTTCAAAAAAAAGGATATACACAGGGATCTTAATGGAAGCAATCAATGCAAAGAAATGTGAGTCATATGAAGTGAGCAGTTAATAGGATTGTGAGGCTTTGAGAAGATTTACAGTTAGAGATGAAGCTTTAGAATGCTTCTTCTGATACTATATTAGATAAAAAGTAATGGCAACACTAAAATAAGGATTAAGAAATGAGATAAAGATTAAAGGTTTAGCGAACCATTTCTTGAACAAGCTTGTCAGTTTGATTACTTCTAAGGTGGAGGTGCTTTGTTAGACAATGCTAGTGAAACCATCTTCACCTTGGGATTATGAATAATATTATAGTCACCGTCTTCCAAATTAATTTTGCTGCTCGAATTAAAATTGCCAACTCTTTAGAGCCATTTCTTCAAGTAGAAATGAGCATGTGTGAATCATGCTTTAATAGTAACATGGTCGAGCTTGGTTTGTCTACTGAGACTAGATAAGATGTACTATTTCTTTGTCACCTTTGCATGTCCAACATTCCATTTTTTTTTATTGCGAGTCAATGTGTCTATTAGCCATATTCCACCCAGTGACATTTGATCTCTTCAATTCTTTTTGTTTTTTGTAAGGCAATGTGTCTTCAATGAATGTTCTTCTCACCTTTGCATGTCCAACGTTCCATTTTTTTTATTGCGAGTCAATGTGTCTATTGGCCATATTCCACCCAGTGACATTTGATCTCTTCAATTCTTTTTGTTTTTTGTAAGGTAGTGTGTCTTCAATGAATGTTCTTCTCAACTCAAACTAGTGTTCATCTAGTTGCATGACGTTGCTACCTAAAGGGTAGTAAATGGGCTGAGCTTTGCCTAGCTTGGGTTCGTAAACCTTGAGCAAGGCTCAAGCTTGTTAAAAAATTTAGGGCTTGGGCTTGGCTCACGCTTGTTGAAATATTTTGGGCTCATGGCTTGTCTCACAAAAGCTCGGCTCCCAAAAAGCTAGGCTCGTAAATGGCTCAGCTCACAAAGAAGCTTAGCTTAATCAAAATACACCAAAATTATACTTGGTGATTGTTATTATATAGAGTATAATATATTAACATGTGTGTTTCATAGTAATATACAATATAAGATATAAGAATATGGATGTATAATTTTATATACAAACTGAGCCGAGCCTACCCAAGCTCGGCTCAAGCTCGTTAAGATAATGAACTTTTTTGGGGGCTCAAGCTTGGCTCACGAGCCTAATTATAGAGCTCAAGCTCGGCTCATACGAGTTGAGTTTGAGCCTGAGTGGAGCTAGCTCGACTCGTTGACAGCCCTAGCTACCTTGACTATAGTAAATGGCATATGGATTTGAACTATCTTAATGCAGCTATGCACTCCTTTTTTTTACTGCTACACATAGTATAGATATTATGATACAGAAATCCGCAAAATATGAATTACACTTATTTTTTGTTAAAGAGAGTACACAATATTGGCATACTATATTTGATCAATATTTTCAAACGCTAAAACATGGGACAAGGCGTTTTACTTGAATAAAAAATAAGTTATAAGCCTCAAGGCATGAGGTTTAACCTTCACGTGCTTGCACATCACTGAGTAAACAAATGTCTAAAACATAGGATATACCAATTACCAACATAATTAAAAAAATAAATCGTAGAACAATGGGAGCATGTATCAGAAAAAGAAAATGCATTTTCATCTTAGACAAATTTTACAGCTCATATTCCATGAACTGTATCAAGTAAGACTCCATCATATGAAGTTTGAAACTTCCAGATGTTTGTGCATATCAAGATAAACTTCCAAATTTTTTATTTTTATTTTTAAATGACGATCCGACTTTTGGATCAGCCGGTATTGCCAATCAGGATCGGGACCGGTCTGATCCAAGATCCCGAGACTTTAAACCCTGATTAAAGTGGTCGAGTAAAAGAAAAGTTTCTGAGCTATTTTGCAACCTAAAACTTGTAATGCTTGATGCCATAGTTTCAAGTATTGGATGATCACAAGTCGGATCGGCTCAGGACGAGTCATGATCCCATGCCGATCCCGAAAATTGCTAAAGTTCTCTGACTCGATGATCCAAATATGGATTGTCCCACACCCCTCAAAATTTTTATTATTTAAAAAAAAAAAAAATAAGTTTGGGCCATGTTTTTACATCCATACCGTGGTAAGTTTTAGTCCCTTTTTATAAGCTTCATTCTGCATATCCTTCCTGACTGGATGGTGTCAGTACTGTTCTAACTTTTGTAGGTTCTTCCTGTCCAGTTATCAGAATGGGGGAAGACGACTATGTGTGATGCCGAGAGAACACTCATCGCTAATGCATTGCTTGATACATCAAACGAATGGTTTGTCCTCCTGTCAGAAGCATGTATTCCTCTCTACAACTTCAGTGTTATCTACCAGTACATCAAAAGATCCCAGTATAGCTTTATTGGTGCATTGACGATCCCGGGCCTTTCGGTAGAGGGCGCTATAATGAGAGCATGGCACCCGTGGTATTCATTACCCGGGGTGGTGTAAAGGGTCCCAGTGGTTCGAAATCAACTGGAGGCTTGCCGTCATTATAGTGGAAGATACCACATTCTACCCGAAATTTAAAGAATTCTGTAGACGATGTTATGTTGACGAGCACTATTTTCCGACCATGCTGACCATACAAGCGGCAAATCTCCTAGCCAACTGGAGCCTCACTTGGGTGGACTGGTCTAGAGGTGGTGCTCACCCACATTTGGAAAAAACTGATATTACAGAGGAATTTCTGAAGAATGTTCTCGAATGTCGCAGCTGCCTTTACAATAACCAGCCCTCTTCAGTCTGCTTCAGTCTGTTTTCTCTTTGCAAGAAAGCTTGCTCCAAGTGCTTTGGAGCCTCCATTACAATTTGCACCGAAGCATTTATGGTTTTGACAAATGAGTTGCTTACCAATTTCCATTTTGTAGGAAAAAGGAGAGATAGAACTGTTTCATTGTCCGGCCGACATGTCAAGTGTTACTACCTTGAGGTATAGGGTGTGTCTGGTGATGAATCATTCTTCCTTGTTATGGTATCTTTTGTCCTGAATTACAGAATGTTAGGAACTCCAGATTCGTCTTAGATATATTCTTATGTCCAACTTCATTATATTCAATATTATCTTGCTTCGTCAGTGTACTGGAATTAGGGTTTGATATAATGAAAGCATGCCATTTGCAGTTGCTTACTGCAGTTGTCATTTCATTTTCATCTCCAGTTTGTTATTTTTCAATCTCAATTGTTCAAAATGCCAGTAAAGGGGAAGCATGGAAAGTATCAAGTCTCTCCCCTTCTTTGAAGGTTTTGGTGATTGAACTTTTTCTCTGCTACATTTTGCTTCTTTTCCGATCTGGGTTTTTTTCTCTCAACTTGTAGGACAATTCCCATTCATCTCACAAACATTTTACAGGTTTTTGACAAGAAATTGATATTTCAGATCGTCTCATTCGATGAATCTGCATCGCGTTATAGAATTGATCACACTAATTGTATGAAGCAAATGCAGGTGGTTGGCACTTTCAGACTTCCTTGTCATGTGATTGTTACGGTCACTGAAGATCATCCTATGCTTGTGATGTTCCATTCCAGTACAGGGGATGGCGGAGATGTACAACTAAACAACAATGTTAACCAGTTATTATGTGGTATTAATCAGACTTTGATCTTCGATTTTTAGTCGTAAATTCGAGTTTATTTAAGCTTATTTGTGTCATTGCTTAGCATCAAAATTTAGGGTTCTTAAGATTTTTAGGTACAAATCTGAATTATCATGTTGGAGAATATTCCCCAAGTAGGTTGAGATTATATATATAATGAGTATTTGGTTGTTGGGCAGCTTAATACTCTGGCAATCCTTAATCTGCAAGTTAATAAACTATAGTAAGCTAGTGATCGACTTAAAAAAGGTGTTTATTGTCCACCCCTAACCTATATAGTAAAATAAACCTGTGGTCTAATGGAAATTCCAAGTTCATGGTGAGGGTTTTTTTGTAACTAAACTTTACAACAAGTCGTTGAGTTAAAAGGACCAAAAAACCATAGGATGTGTTTGGATAGTTAGAAAAGTTTGTGTGGCTTTTCATTAGAAGTAAAACATTTTTGAAAAAATATTTTTCAATGAACCCACATTTTCTGATAAACCAACAAATATATTTCATTGAAAAGTTAAATTTTTTTTTCTTTTTTAACATATTCTAGCTCAAGGTTTCAAGTTAAATTTTTTTTTTTCCTTTTTTACATATTCTAGCTCAAGTTTTCAAAGATTTGATCGATTCGATACGTACTAGCTGGTCCGTATCGGGATTGACTAGGACCGGTTCGATCCTAAGCCAAGATACAACTATTGTACCAAGTGGCTTTGGATCGGATCGGTCCAACAGATCCAAAGTTTTTTTTTTTTAATTTATAAATAGAACTGTCCAATATGTATTGATTTGGACCGATTCCGTATTGACCGATACTGTTGGTCCGATGATCGGTCTGGCCAATCCATTTTTTTTAATGGGTGATTTAACTTTTGTACCGGATCCAAACCGTTCGGTATTACTGGTCCGAAACGAGATCAGTCGGAAACAGTCTGATCCATGATTTCGAGACTTAAAATCTTGGTCTAACTAACCAAACACCACCTCATTATTTTGGAATATTCACATGGGCAATTTCGTCCACCCAAAAAATGGAACATTCAAAACGGAAACCATCAAAACGTACCTGGAATTTTGTTATTTTTGTCTTTTTTAAAACGACTTTAAAAATTTCTTATATTCCAAGGGAATAATTGGTACCATAATTTCTATTTTACCCTGCTAAGGCTGTGATTGGATATTAAGAATATGCGAGAAAGTCAGTTGAGAAAGAAAAGAATATGAAAATAAAGTAAAAAAGAAAGTGAAAATAACTTTTTTGAAGTTGTTTAGATGTTATAAGAAATGTGCATAATTATTAATAGAAATCGTGTAATTGTGTGTTTGGTTAACAAGAAAATCATAAGAATCCTAATATACTTTCTAATTATGCCCTTATACCATAAGTCGTATTTATGTTTTGTCATACTGATTTCGATTTGGTTTTAGTTTGAATTTTGGACTATGGTTCGATTTTGATTTTAAAATTATAAAATCAAATTAGATCGATTTGATTTTAGGTTAAGATCGGTTTAAATCGACCCAGTTCAGCTTGGTTTAGATTATAGAGGACGTTGGATACCATCCATCAATTCTCAAGATTTTTAATTTTTTTAAGTTTCAAAAAAAAAAATACATCCAATCAAATTTTATTAAAATTTTTAAAAAAAAAGTGATAAGTTTTTATATGTCCCACCTCTATTGGTTTTAATGTAAAACAGGTAACTCTTTTTTTTTTTTTTTTTTTTTTTTATAATTTTTTTGTCATTTAATTTATATTTTTTTACATTTTTTTAATTAATAAGACTATTTTAATTATATATATCAATCAATGTAAATGTGGCTGTTGGGGAACAGCAATGTTAAGACCAAAATAAGATTTTCGCGACACAAAATCCTATCAATTTGGTAAGAAAAAAAAATACATTTTTTGTTCATAAACTTTCTAAAAAAAAAAGTAGTCTCCACTATTTTTTTTCATTTTCTTGCAATCCAAACATTAGACTTTTTAATGTGAAACAAACAAAAAGAAATTTCTATTTTCTTGTATACAAACGCAGCATAAGGTATTTTGTTCAATTGATATGAGAATTTCTAAACAAACAAAAATAAATTTCTAATAGAACTTTCTGGAAACCTCATATTTCGGAATAAAGATTTACCCCTCTCAACACCACGTTCGTCGTAATTAACGTCACAATGGAGGCTAATAGTATCTTTTCCCTTTGAAAGAAAAATGCAAATAAAGCGCCTCCATTTTTGGGAATGGTGGGGCCCACAGATCATGAGCTGTCCATCTCCCAATAGCCAAACTGTTCGGGCAGCCGCCCGTTCAACAAACCCCTGCCCGTTATTATTATTCTCTATAAAGCTGCGTGTTCTCCCTCGTTAATCGTTCGCAGTAATCTCTGATTCTCCCGGGAAAAGCACAGAGTACTCTCTCTCTTATCAAAACCCTAGAAAGAGAAATGGAGGGTTTCAGTTGCAGAGCTTCGCGGGTGGCGTTGATGGCGGTTATCTTCTCTATCTACTCTTTGATCGGCGGCGTGAGCGCAGCTGACGCTCCTGCTCCGGCTCCGCCTCCAAGCATGACTTCGGCAGTCGGTGCTGTAACTCCGTCGTTCGCTGCTGCTTTCCTCTTCTCGTCTGTGACAATGTTGTTCGGATTTCTCTTCCATTGAAGATGAGATGATCGCGACGGTCTCTGTGATCTTATTTTCGACTCTACGGAGATCGGAGGCTGTCGATGGTATAGACTATTATAGATCTGTCTTTCAGATTTGTTTGATTCCTGTGGTTTATGCTTGTTCATAGATATAATACCTTTTTACTACATTGTTCGGATCGTTCTTATTTGGCTGGAGGTGGTTATATGATGTTTTGTCTTCATATGGTTTGAGATCGTCTAGGAAATAAGATGTTATCGTTTGATTTGTTTGTTTCTTCTATGTAAAAAGCGTATTCTGATGTGTCTATGTAGATGTTATAGATGGATCTCACTGTGTATGACTCTTTTGATACTACTACTATATGGAGAATTTTTTCTTTTCGATTTCTTAGATCTCGATTTGTCCAGTGAAAAGCTTTCCTACTTCTTCATCCTGTTTTTTTTTAGTGCGTTGTGACTCATCTCGCCTGAACTTAATTAATTTCTTTCGGAAAGGTGCGTTGTGAATCATTTCCTTTAGATTTCTGGTTTTTCTTTTCCTTTTTAGATCTATTTGAGGTACAAAAGGAGGAAAGAAGAGGAATAGAAAAACACATTTGCTTCCTTCATCGGGAAGTTTCTTTCTTTATTCTCTTAATTTTTCGCCAATTAAGAGCTTGCCTTTGGTTATGCTTTCAAAAAGTTGTTGTAAGCAACAAAGCAAAGCAAATTCTTGGCTTTTGAAAAGTTTTTTTCATTAAGTAAAACTGTCGTAAACATTTGATGTATAGTTGAAAAGTAAAAAAACATATTTGGTATTTGTAAGTTAATAAATTGGTTTTTTGATATTATATTATTATTTTAAATAATATAGTTATATAGTTAACAATAATGAATTATATAAGTGCAGCTAAGAAAATAAATAAAATAAAATTAATAATGTCATAATAAATTTATAATTGATACACAAAATAAAGCATATAATATTAATCTTTATAGCAAAAACTCTAAAATTATATATTGATCCTAAACAAGGTATGAAGACATGACATATGAAAGACAATAAATAAATAACAATTTTAACATAACTCCACCTACTAAATGTCGAAGATCAATCTAAAGACTATCTAACCATCTTTTCTTATGTTCACCTGACATCTCGATGAATGCCTCCCGTCATATTTTATTCTCTATTTTATCAATTGCTTTTAAATATGTTTCTATTTCTAGCCCATTTATACTTTCAAGGACTTGAATATACTTGGACATGGTATATGGTTCAAAACTAGAACTTGATTATGCAAATCGCCGAGTAAGTATTTCATTCCTTGCGTGAGTAAGTATTTCATTCCTTGCGTAGCTAGCATCGGCCATATAACGAATAGTTTCAGATAACTCAGATCCTTTTGAATGTCTCCTTGAATTACGATTATTACATGGGGTTCGAAATCGTGGGCGATGACGTTCATGGCTTGAAACACGTGGCACTTGAGGGGTGTCAAACTCATTTGGCAATGGGGTGGAGAGAAGGGTGTGTCGATATCCTCACTTGGGAACTCTTGTTCATGGTGGGAGTCATCACTACTATATGATACATCTTGATTGTTTCTACCAGTCACTGCTCTAAAAGCAGAAATATCACTAAATATTATCACAAATTGATCATACATTGGGCATCCTGCCTTACGAAATCTTCTTGCTTTGAGATATACCTAGAATGATGTGATAAATTGTTATTGTCTCATTATATAAAGAACTATGGATTTAAATAACCACTGAATAACCTAATAGTGTACATTTAAATAGATTTTTCACACAGAATCATGTGTTGTTACGGTTTGTAAAACTGGATTCCAACCAAAAGCCTTTTGGTACTTGTTTCAACTGTGTAAATTCTCTATACACGGTTTTTATATTGTTATACTTGTTTTGAATTTGTTTCATCCCATATTTCTTTCCAATAATTTTGTAAAATTATTTTCATTAAATGTGGTTGTCAATCTATTACCTTTCTTTACTTCATTCACCATTAGTTCAGTAAAAATTATCTTTTGATCTCATGTCCATTATGCTGACGTTTTTTCGGCTTCGTCAAAGGATGTATGTGCAACAAGCATGGAAGACATCTAATTAACAAAATCATTTGTATAATCCGACTGAATTCAAAGTATTAATGATATTATAAATCCAACAAATATTTAATCTAGGCATAATATTTATCATCATAATGTGAGTATTGCTGGAACTGCTGGAGTTTGAAGAGGAAGAAGAAGAAGAGTCATCAAGAACTCAGGTAGGTATTCGAATTAAACTTTATTTTCGAGTTGAACTAGGTGTTCAGGTCATATTCAATGAATATGAAATAACACAACCTTAGAATCATTGTTTCTATATTTTTTACATAAGAACTGAAACTGAAAAACTATACAGACCTGATTGACTGAGTCACAGACCAATGAATATATTTTAAATTATTTATTTTATATTTTTTTGAGATTCTCCTGTTCGTTAGGAATCCAGCAAAACAAGTTTGAGGTGATTCCGATGAGTATGGACTAAGTTATGACCAAAATACCGATTATATGTTAAATCTGGAAAATCTTGTTCTGGGTCTAGCAACAAGTTAGTGGTGAATCGCAAAGGCTCACTGCTAGACATAGACAGTATCTGTTTTTTTCTAGCGGCAAGCTAGCGGTGAACCGCAAAGCTCACTGTTAGACACAGACTATCTATTTTGTTCTAGCGGCAAGCTAGCGGTGAACCGCAAAGCTCACCGTTAGACAAACTATCTATTTTGTTCTAGCGGCAAGCTAGCGGTGAACCGCAAAGCTCACTGCTAAACACAAACATTAGCTGTTTTGTTCTAGCGGCAAACTAGAGGTGAACTGCAAAGCTCACTGCTGACTCTATTTACTGTTTTATTGTTCGTGAGCAGTGATTAGCGACATGCCGCCAGGCCAACCACTAATTCACCGCTGGTTAATACTTTGAATTGTGATCTAATATTTCTCGTCGACCGAAGGGCCTAATCCTTGCATCTTAAGCTACTATTTCTACTAGAAATTTTTGGGTTATTGTGATTTTCAACTCTAATACTAAGAACATCAGAATCTAGCTAATAAACCCTAAAAAAAGTGCAAATTTTGTTCCCAAAATCAAATTAATCATGACAAATGGAGAGAAAATCAATTGAAGAAGATAGATTCTGAGATTTATAGAGATCGATTTCATGTGGTTAGGGATTATGATTGAGACCGGAAAGATATAACCTAACTCGCCATTTGTTGCTTTACAAAACAGAAAACAAAAAACAAAAAACAAAAAACAAAAAACAGAGAAAGAAGAAGACGTTTTGTTAAAAAAAAAAAATAGCAAGAAGAAGAAGAAAGTTGTTGTAAAAATATAAAAAAAAATCTTCTATCTTTACCTCCATCTTCAACCGAAATCCCAATCAATCCTTTATCTCAACAAATCGACTAACTCCACCTTCGATTTCATCCTTTCATTCCGCAAATTGAAACCCAAAACCCCTCACTCGGTTGATGTCGTCCCTGGATATTATTTATGGAAAGGAATTTTTTTTTTTTTTTTTGTTTAGTTTTGATCGTTGTTTTTGATCTTCTCTTCACCAGAGAAGAAGAGGCGTTCTTGAGTTTAAGCAGCAAGCCACCGTTTCAGATAAGAGAAGAAAATGCGTCGAATTTTTTGGAAGCAAAAGTTTGATTTTTGATAAACAATTATTCTTTGCTTCTCTCTAGAAGCCAAATATTAATTTTTTGATTTTTTTCAAATTGTTTGTAAAAGCAAAATTTGAAACTTACCAAACACCTCTTTTACTTCTAAAAGTAAAATTTTGCTTCAAAAAGTAAAAAAAAAAAACTTTTCAAAAGCATTACCAAACACAGCCGAAGTTGTAGTTTTTTATTCGTTATACTCTTCAGTGGTGGGTCAGATCTTAGTGTTATACGTTACTGTGTAGATTGGATAATTTAGATCTGTCTTTGTAACAACTTATTCTGATATAGTTGGCTGCAGATATTTTTTAAATAATTTATCTGAAGGTGGTCTAGTAATGTCTGCGTGATCAGATAGAAAGTATAAACATTTTAGGTTCGTCCCAATCAAATGAAAGTATACAGAATCCACAGCCTGATTGGTACCGCTCTTCATTTTTCTTATCTTCATTGCAATCATGAAAGATCTTCTGGTTCTGCTTCTTTCAAGTGGCTACCTGATCAAATTTCTAAATCCGAGCCTGACTCCTTCATCTTAGTCCTAAACTGAGCCAAACTCAACCTTGAACCAAAATTATCAATGGAACAGAAAAAACCTTCTTAATCCGGTTTCCAATCTAGCAGCAACTTGCCTTACCCAAACCAGATGGCAGACAGGGCTTCTTCAAACTAGCAAATTTAGAATCAATAGTTGTTAGATCTAAGTCACCAAAATGCCGTGCGGGAGCGAGAGTGTCAAATTTGAAAAGCGGGTGCAGGACGCGAGAGCCTCAAATTTGAAATCCAGAGTGTCTATATAGAACATATGCGTATATCATATATTTATATAATTTTATAAATACCCCAAAACATGTACAAGAATTTGAAAAGTTAAATCTTTGGATTAGGGACGTTTTGAGCGCCAGAACGCCTCCCCCATTCACATAGATTGTGTATATTAGAGTCAAACAGCAAAAAAAAAAAAAAAAAAAAAAAAAAAAACTAAACTTAACATTTGATCTAACCTTTATGAACAAAGTGACAGAGCATCCTACAATAAACCAACACTGCATCATCATCGCCGTTAAAACTCCTTTTATCTCTAAACATTAATGACTAGCTAGCTTTGAATTCTAGTCGGAGTCACTATCGACGTTACCCACTGCCTTGAATGCCTTCAACCCTCTCGCTCTCTGATACCAAAACCAAACAAAAAAACAAAATGTAAGCCAATAATGCAAAACTCGTTCTCGTACGTGACAGCCATGAATAATCCAAATGTCTAAACTCTAAAGGCCAAAGATAAGAGTAGGAAATCTATTTTTTTTTTTTTTTTAATAAAGATAAAAATCTATACATTTAAAGCACTAACTTTAGAAGAGTAAAATAGTCGTAATATTAATGAAATTCAACATAATGACCCTACAATCCTAACCAGCGAAGTAATCGTTTACAAATAACAAAATTTGAGGGGAGGTAAAAGTGTTATTTCAAAAACATAAGGAGATGTATCCATAATTTTACCTTGTTATTTAATAATATTTTTTATATATTTAATATTAATGAGCAAAGATATTTCCACATGGGAATGGTTGGGGTACCTTCTTAGAGATCTTTTTCTCTCTGACCATGTACCGTTCCAGCGTCAAATCGCACAGCCATGCCCCTGGGCTCACCACCTGCATTTACCAATTACCCAATTTTAGGATTCCTTCTTTCTCTCTCTCTCTCTCTCTCTCTCTCTAAAATAAAATGACGAAACTCAAGATTTAGTAAAAAAGAAAAAAAAAAGTCTAGAGCTTTGGACACGTCATTCAAGTGGCCAAAACCTATCTGTCCACCTGCCCTAGAAAACTCACAACTAAGCTGTCAATGAGCCGAGCTAGCTCGGCTCGGGTTCGAGCTCGACTCTTTTGAGCTGAGCTAAATTAGGATCCCGAGCCGAACCTGAACCCCAAAAAAAAGCTCATTATTTTAATGAGCTTGAGCTGAGTTTGGATAGGCTCAACTCGATTAAAGCGATTTGTATATGTGATTATACGTTTATATTCTTATATAATGTATTAATATTAAATACACATATTAACATATTATATTACATATAATAACAGTTATCAACTATAATGTTCGTACATTTGTATTAATCTAAGTTTTTCTACGACGCCAATTTTTGTAAGTCAAACTTTTTGCAAATCGAGCTTTTACAAGTCTGAACTGAGCTGGACAAAGCTCAGCTCGACTTGATGCCTAAAAACTTTTAACGAGCCTGAGTTTTGCTGCTAGAGATTTACGGAACTGAGCTGGGCAAAGCTCGGCTCGTTTACAGCCCTAGTCACAACTTTGAACGATTCGGATTGTTGATGCATACCACGTAGAATATGTATTCCAGTCGTTGACGGTCTTTTCTTTCCCTTTTTAATTTATAATCCTTCCAACGAATAATGACGTAAAATTGAGAAGGAAAAAAAATGACAAAAAAAAGAGAGCTTACGTTGAGGATGCGTTGAACGAACTTTGTTCTCTTCTTTGGTTTCAGAGGAAGCTTGCATCCCATGATGGCCATGAAATCCTCCTCTTTCTCCTTGTTCGATAGTGCCATCACGAATTTCGGAAGCCATATCTGGGTCTCTTCTTCGCTCCTTCCTCCTCCTGAAGACGACGACCCTCCTTTTTTGCTATCATGCGCCGTCTCCGACGATGCCGATGCCCCACCTACGTTGTTGTTGTTGTTATCCTGCGCCATCTCTTCTCTTCTTTCTCCACTCTTTATGCCGTTGCTGTGTCCTTTCATCATGACTTTCGAGCAGGTTTCAGAATTCCTGAGAACACCCCAAACACATCATCACAAAAAAATAAATATAATTAAGGGCAAAAAAAAAAAAAAGTAAATAAAAACGAAAGAAAGGGTAGGGAATGGAATATTAAAATTACGGATTTACCCTTTATAGAGAGATCGAAGATCATTGCTGTCCAGACTCAAACTCCATGGCCTAAGAATGTAAATGGATTTTTTTTCAAAAAGAGACTAGACGGAGGCTGAAATCCGAATCAATGGAATGTGGGGTTCAGGTCAGTTTTATGAAGTTTGATCGTGAATTTTTTGTTCTTTTATCGCATCCGCGTAGTTAGTGGGGACCACATAGGGGAGTTAGCCACGTGGACAGATTTAGTTCTTGTTGGACACGGAATGTGTTGCTGGCACAGAAATAGATAAAAGCTTGACAAATATCTAAACCCTCGTTCCACTCGTCCGACATCAACGCCGGTATCAGCAATGACAGCAAGGATTTTCGACGAATTTTCTTATTTCAGATGTTCTACGAAAGTCCGGCGTCCACGGCACCCATCAGCTAACCATTATGTTTGCCAAACTGTGGGCCCGCAATTCGATAGCGAACGCCGAGCAGAATATCTGAAAACCCGCATCCGGTTCTACAATTGAAATTCATGTTAGAAATTATAATTTCAATTCTGTGTCATTGAAATTACAAGGAACGTATATGAGTGAAAGAAGATGAGAATTGTGTGAAAATTTATTTTTTATTTTTATTATTGGATAAAAGATAGGGCAAATTTTATGTTGACCACTTTAGTTTTTGCAATTGCATACAAATATTCTTTTGTTTCTGAAATCCCACTGTCCTGGTTAACTATCTGATCTTAGATACCCCACTAACAAGACCGTTCAGTTCATTGAATAAGTTAAATTTATTTTAAATGATTAAATTACCCTTCGTACAATGAAGGGTAATGAACATTGACAAAAATGTCCTTTTTTATTCTCCCTTTTACTCTTCTTCAAGCCCCTCTCTTTCTTCTTTTTCTCTCTCTCTCTCTCTCTTCCGTAACCCCCTTTCCCAAAAGAAAGTATTGTAATTGAAATTGAATTACTCTCTCTCTCTCTCTCTCTCTCTCTCTCTTCCGTAACCCCTTTCCTAGAAGAGAGTATTGTAATTGAAATCGAAGACCTAGAAAATCTGATTCGAAAAGAAAAACGAAGACCCAAAAAATAAAAAAAAAATTAAAAAAAGTGAAAGGAGGAGATCTAGTCACCAGCTTGAGAGTATCGAGATAAGCATTTGTAGTAGATCTAGGGGCCAACCCATCATGAACCAAACCAGAACAATCCCAAAAGAAGAATGAATTATAGGTTTCAGAGACCAAATCCCCTTTAAATTCTCTGAGAAAATGAGATTAGATCAGAATCAATGTGAAATAGAGAGAGGATGGTGGATGAAGACGGATTTTTGTTTAGGTTGGTAGAATTGTTTTGTGTTTTGGAGGAAGCAACAAACAGAAATGAAGAGTGTGTCTCTATTAGATAATATAAACAAACTGTTAATGCATACCGGAATCATGTGGGCATGCATAAATTTGGGCAAAGATGCACACCATAAGGTATTTTGTCTGTTATGTGTACTTGGAATGTCTTTCTTTCTGTTTATTTTATGTGCTTTGGTAAATGAATCTATAATCTACTTCATATGTTACTGTTGTGGTGGACAATATAATAATTGGTTTGGTTAACTAATTATATGCATTATAGCTCCTTCTAACTTTTTTGGTAAATGGATAACCTTCTAAATGGGTATCCTTCTAACTGATTTATTGCAACTTTGAATATTTTTGAGAGAGAGAGAGTTGGTGGTGTGTATTGGTGTGTTGGGGAAGAAGAAGAAGAAGAAAGAGAGTGAAGAAAGGAGAGAACCTGTTCCACCTTGTTACATGTGGAATAACAAGGTGGACGGAAATAGAGGTTGGGGCAACAAGGTGGAGGTTAATGGAGCTTGAGGTTTCTAGGGAGAGAAGAGAAGGAAAAAAAAAAACAACAGATAAGGAGAAAAGAGGAAATGTATAGAACAAAGGAGGAAAGGGGTTTACGGAAAAGACAGAATGTGAAAGAATAAGAAAGAGAGAAAGTGAAGGTTTGTGAAAAGAGAGAATGTGAAAGAATAAGAAAGAGAGAAAGTGAAGGTTTGTGACTTTGGTTGGTGGTGCATGAGAGGGGTGAGGATCTTTTGTGAGCAAGTTTTAGGTAAAATTGGAAGAGATGATGAGTTAAAATGGTGGTTGAGGATTTGGATGTCCTAATAGTGCTCTTCTTCTTCTTCTTTTTCTTCTTCTTCTTCTTCTTCTTCTTGGTTCTTTGGGGGAATTGAAAGGGACTCCATGTGAGACCTCATATGACCACCCAAAGCTCTTCCATTTGAGAAATTTCTGAAACAGAGCTTGCATCTGTGTTTTTCCATTACAGAGTTAAAGAGCACATTAGGAAAAAAAAAAGAGAGAGAGAGAAAGAAAGAAAAGAAAACAGGGTTCCTTGTGTATAAGAAAGGGCTTGAAGTGACGAAAGTGTATAAAGAGTGGAAACTAAAAGGAGTAGGTAACAAGAATTCCTCAATCGAAAAAAAAAAAAAAACAAGCATTCCTCAACCAGAAGACACACAAAATCGACGGTGAATGGCCGATGAAAAATGGTGGTTGAGGATCCGGACGCCCTAACAGAACAATGGAGAAGAAGAAGAAAAGGGCATTCTTGTCATTTGATAGTTCGGTTCAACCATGGGTTGAACCACAAATTTAAAACAAAGAGTGTTTTTGTATTTTTACAAGAAAAACTAACATCGTTAAGGATTCTGTTAGTGAAGGGGGTATCTAAGACCTGACAGTGAACTAGAGGGGTAGAGCTGTAAATGAGCCGAGCTAGCTCGGCTCAGGCTCGGGCTCGACTCACATGAGCCGAGCTTGAGCCCAAAAGTTAAGCTCACAAGCCGAGTCGGAGCCACTAAAAAATCTCATTATTTTAACGAGCCTGAGCCGAGCTTAGGTAGGCTCAGCTCAGTTAAAGCTCCACTCAGTCTAACATATAATATATAAATTTATATATATATATATATATATTCTTAAGCATTAAATACAAAACATTAAATTAAGTTTTACTTCTTTTTTTAAAAATTCAAAATAGTAGCAAACAAAGCATTAAATAAGGTTTGTTGTTTTTAAATACAAATTAATGACAGTCTCATGTATTAAATACAAAGTACTTAATTAGCTTCTTCTTTTTTTCAGCCATCACGAGGCGAGGCGAGGAGAGCCTGAGCCTTGAAAAAAGTAGCAAGCCTGAGCTTGAAATTTTTTAAATAGCTCGAGCCTTGTCCAGATTTTGTGAGCCCGAGCCGAGCTAGGCAAAGCTCAGCTCGTTTACAACTCTACCAGAGGAGGGACAATGGGATTTTTAGAAACAAAAGGGTATATGTCTGTAATTGTCAGATACTAGAGGGGGATCAAAGTAAAATTTACCCTTAAAGACGAGATATAGTAAAATCTGATCCCACCCATCAACCATCTCCAAACCTGTCCAATATTTAGTGGGTTTAGGTTGACAAAAATATAAATCATTTAATCGGGTCCAAAACTCCTCCGAATAATAAACAAATTGGGTTGGCGAGTTTTCACTATAAATCTGCCAACATATTCGACCCAAACTCGACACATTGCAAGTTCTAGCAAAATCTAATCTGACCTGTCAAATCTGACCCGAGAGTTCAACAAATTCAAATTAACAAAAATTATTTTTTCTTAATTGAATCAACTCAAACCCACCGAAATGATAAATGGGTTGGGTTGATGGATTTAGGTTATCACCCAATAACCCGTCCAAACCCAAGTAACCTTTTTTATTAAATAGACAAGTTTAAGTTGACTCTATTATACTCACTCAGGACCTTACCTTACCAGACCGATCCTATCCATTGCCAACTACATTTGATATCCAGAAGTAGAGAATTAAGATTATATAAAAATTCTATGAAATTCATATGGAATTCAAATTCTAATTCTCTATTTCACTCGCAAACAGGAAAAATTAGAATTAGAGGCTGTAATTTCAATTCAACCTTCAATTCTACGTACCAATCTGACCCTTACTGGTTTTTTGACAAGTAATAATAATAATAATAATAATAATAATAATAATAATAATAATAATAATAATAATAATAAACGAATATATAACAAAAAATTAAATTAAATTAAAAACTCAACATATCACAGAAGTAAAGTAGGCACCTGAGAATGCGATGAGGAGGAGGAGGAGGTGGTGGAGGCGGCGGCGGAGCTGGACGACGGAGATTGAGATGGCTATTGTTGATGGTGGCGTGGTCTGAATAGTCTCTGCTCGCACTAACGACGCGACGATCGACTCGAACCATGGTCTTGTGGTCCGGGTTGGAGTCGCGGTCGCCCTTCACGTG
>JAUPMG010000010.1:2248421-2265460 GCA_031762675.1 Pachysandra terminalis
CCGGTTTCCCCACTGCAACACGAACTCCGTCGTTGTCGCCGACGTCGTAATGGTCTCAGGGTGGTGGTGCACTCTACGCACCCCTTCCCCTCCTCGATTGTTATTATTGTTGTTCTTCTTCTTGACTGCCTCACTTCCCATCATTTTCTAATTTCTATGAACTCTCTTCTTTCCTAAAATAACCAAATCTGTCGCAACATCCACACCAAACAAAACAGAGTTATTTGTTTCTGTAAAATTCCAATTCACTTTCCCTAATTCGAGAAAGATAGTACATATAAGAAAATTAAAATTTAATGTCTCTACCTTAGATTCAGAACAGAGAATCCGTACAAAGATAAAACCTGATTCGAGAAAGATTACTGTTTTAGCTGCAGATAAGATCAATGAAATGTCTAAGGATGAAGTAATGAATTTTAATTTGGTTTTGTAAAATTGAAATGAGCCGATGTGCAGACAGAGAGAAAACTAGAATCGATGAATAATCGCTCCTAATTCTTACATTTTTGAAAACCTTTCTAGCATTAAAATTAGGTCGAATTGGAGCAGAGTTCATGTTTCTGAAATGCAAATGCTTTTGATTTTCACATACATATTGAGAGAGAGAGAGCGAGAGAGAGAGAGAGAGAGAGAGAGAGGAAATTTGGATCGACACAGGAAGAAAATCAAAGAAGTCATGGCATTACCACAAGGTTTCTGATCTGTTGTAATGATTCCGTTCTTTTGATGAAATTTTGAGCAGGAAAGCTTGATCTTTTAGTGCCTGCACAGTAAACTGAGGCGAAAGATCATATGAGTTTCATAGAAGGACAAGTTTCTTCAGACAGAACTTGTCGAACTGCAAAGAACAAAAAGCATCATCAAGCTTCCAACCAAAATACAAAATTCGAACTTGAATTTTTATAGATCATTGTATTAGAGAAGGATTTCAGACCTTCTGTGATCAAATTCTGCATTAGAGCACCGTAACAGAACATAAAAATTCCTCCTTTTGATCTTCCGAGTATGTAAAGCCACAAGATCAATAAGAGATATATAATGAAACCGCAATTAAATTCATCTCTGTAATCTGTATCATATATAATTCTTTCTATTTTCAAAGGAAAACTCAGACTTCCTTCTAACGCACTTCGAACCTATGGAAAATATATCTGCAAACACGAAAATCAAAGAGAAAACAAGTTACTTTCTAATGATTATTTATAGAAATCAATAAAAGCTCGAACTTGTTGATCATAACGAACCTCTGCACTCAGAGCCTTCTCTTATCCGTAAACGAGAAGAACAAAACAAAAGCTTTTCAAGAATCAAAGAAACAGAAAGGTTTTTCGTTTCTCTATCTCAATTCTCAATCAATCTTCACAAAGAGCTCAAAAAACCGAAGATTAATTCGAAAACAGCAACTCCTGATCTCTCAAGAACAGTGTCTCGTCAGCTCAGTAACGAATCTCTCTCATTCTTCTCCCTAAACTACAGAAGAAAAAAAAAAAAAACAGACAGAAAGAGCTACGAAACTAGCGCTTCAGAGTTCAGATGAACGAATGCCCCTTCACCCTTTCAAACCAGTTTATATTCTCTTCCGTTTCCCGTTCATCTTTTCCTATCTCCGTTACGGCTAAAACCGTCATTTCCGTCAGTGATTGTACTTCCCAGTCCGTTCATCGACCATCCAACGGTCCTGATCTTCATCATTTTTCACCAATCAAGTCTTCCGTATACGGGATCCGTTATGACGCTTCCTTTGTACTTGTAGGGATGAGAGTGTTATTTCAGAAAGGTAAGGGGACGTCTGTATAATTAATGCATATCTCAAGAGAAATTTTTATAATTTATCCTGTTTTTTAATTAAATAAATTATTTTGCCAAGTGTACGACGTATTCAGTTCGCACGGGCTGGAAGAGAAATCAAAAGCTGTAATATATTACCACATGGCAACAAACCCGTAGATGGTGCTCCGACGAACAAAAACAGGTGTGCCCAGTTTATCACCCTAATTCCAAGATCAATATTGTAAAGTTGGCGCCGGATAGAACACAGAAACTCGAGAGCGATAGGAAGCGACTGCTGTTTCGTCCGATATTTCGCTATTTTCACTGTAACTTTTCATATTCTCATTGTTCTTAGTTTTTCATATTCTACGATTTCTCTTCTAAACAAAATCTGTGATTCTTTTCCTCTGTTGATGATTCATGTCCTTACAGTTAATCGAGCTTTATGGAGGGAAGACAGGGCATCTTAGAATGCATACTCGAAGAGGAAACCCTAGAAGATTTTGAAGATCTCGATATGCTTGATGTCGAAGAAGGAGAGATTGAGGAACAGAATCCGTGTGTTGAATCGATTCAAGGTGTTGGTGGAGGAGATGTTAAAATGGCGAATCAAGAATCTCAAAATCGAAATCCCCGGCGTAGGGTGAAGAAGAAGCATAAGAGTAAGAAGAAGAACGGTTCAGTGTCCAATGTCACAGACATAAACAGGTTCTCTTTTCTGAATTGATTTCTGCTTGTTTTGTGATCTCGTAGGTCTTAATTATTTGTAATTCTATTTAGTTTGCAATTTTTCAAAACCTTGAATTAATTAAAAAGGAGTTGTGTGGTATCTTTCCTTTACCTAGATTAGTTTGCTAGCTTGAGCTTCTTATACAAACCCTAAATCTGTTTAGTGCATGCCATAGTTATCAAAAAAATTGAATTAATTCTGAACGAGGGAATGAGAAGTAAGGATTTGTGTATTGAGTAACTTTCACTTTTTTCGTTTGCAGGTTTGTTTTAGATACCTGTAGGCGTTTGAAAGAAAAGAAACCCTACTTGGTTTGGAATGCTGTGGGTTGCTTGGGAGTATCTGCTTTGAGTGATCTTGTCAAAGAGGTAAGAGTTCATATTTTACTTTCATAGTTTCATATAGTCTAGCAATCGATGGGAGTGAGGTTATTTGAACAATTTGCTTGATCTATAATTGTATTTAATTTGAAAAAGGGGACTTGACATAGCTAACACAATCTGTGGGTCTACAACTAGTTAAGCATGAAGTTTCTGCGTGAAATATATGAACAGATGGGTAAATTTTTCAGTGGTGAAACTCTTTGTTTGATAAGTGTTGAATAAATTCTTGACTGCTTTGGTTACTTTGTTTCTTGAAATAAAAAAAACGACATTAATTGGGAAAAAAGGAGGAAATGTATTGTTTGCCAAAACATGGATTAGTGAAAAGGAATCCAGGAAATTATGGATGAACTGACCCCTTGACAAAGTTTGAAACATGCTATTTTTCCACCTGTCTCCATCACAACACAACATTGAAAGTCAAGACATTGGTTTTATTGCAAGTTCAAAGCATTTGCGCCTATAACATATTCTACATATTATATCCATTTAACCTTTTAATTTGGAATTTTCAATACCATCTGAAATGCTTCTTCGTATGGATGATATGAGCTCATTTTCTACCGCTACCCTTGTGTACAAGGTAATTTGTTTCTTTCTTTTTTTCCTTGTCTTCTATGTTTCTCTGTTTTTTTCTTGTCTTTAGCATCATTTTTTTGATGGTTTTGTGGATCTCTTAGAGTGGGCTTTTTGACTACAGCTTCTAGTACAATTCGCTGAATCATAAAAGGCGAGTGGGGATTCTATAGATGCTTTCTAGCTTGCAATCAGATGAAATTGTTAAAGGTCCCTGGGTTGACAAAGATATTATAGAGAACCATTGTGTCAACTTGTTGCTGTTAAATTGCCTCTGATTTCATAAAACAGTATGGTTCAATCATTGATTGCCAAGTCAACTTTGCACTTGGTGCTAAATATATTTCATAAAAGCATATGGTTCAATCATTGATTGCCAAGTCAACTTTGCACTTGGTGCTAAACATTGTGTTCTGCGTGTTCTCCTATATATTGAGGGAGAGCATATTTTCTGGAGTGTGGAAGCTGTAACATCATCTGGAGCATGCGTGGATGCGCGCTACACGTCCAGGTGGCTGGCACGTGTTCCTCATGTGCAAATTAATGGACAGCCAGCTGATGTTCTTCTGGATGGCGTGCATAGAAGCACGTTCCAGCTGATGTCTCGGTTTTCACGCTCCAGATGATATGCTCCCATTTTGAGGACTTATGGTCCCTGGCTCTTGAGTAGTGAAGAAATCAAAGGTCAGAAAAGGCTCTTTGTCTATGATCAATTAGTTACGTTACCCAATTTTGGTTGTGTGATTGTTAAATTTTAAACTTAGCTCTTTGAGCCAAAAAAAAAAAAAAAATGGACAGAAAAGAGAAATGTATGGCTGATATTTTCATCCTCTTCAGCAGGTCTATACATCAGATGCAATAACCGAATGGTGTCCGATATGGTATGTGACAGTATTGATGTCCGTGTTAAGCTATATTATAACTTGCTCTACTTTTCTTCAGGGACGAAGTACTACCTTCATCAATGTATTTAAATTTGAAAGTGGGAACTTGTTTCTATTTTTCTGCCTAATTTTGTGCACATCCTGCAGTTATTTGTCCTCCCTCCTTAATCTTCCAGAAACTTGGATTCTTTGCTTTCCAAACTTCATCTCTGCCTACGGTTTCATTTCTTTTCAGTCTCCATATTGAACTCTGCCAGGCTTGTTGCGAGTCATTATTCTAACTCAATGGCTGATTTGAGTGCATAGGATATCATTCATATCCTCCATTATTCCAACTCAATGGCTCATTTGAGTGCATGGGATTATAGCTATGATTCATATCCTCTTAATGAGGATCTTATAATACCTTCTGCATTCACCTTCACTGTCATTAAGGTTGAAATTTTAAACACAGATAGCCTTGCTGTTTTCCAGGGCAAGTGAGATCACCTCCTAGATTCTTGTAATGGAAAGTGAGAATTTGGTGCTGGATAGATTTATTCCAGTAGTTCTTGATAGAGTAGAATGACCGAACAGGATTCGTGTTACTGATCTCATCTAGTTGGGAAAAGGACATTGTTGGTGATGATGATGATGATGATGATGATGATTGATTGCTTTCAGTTCTCTCTCTTTAGTGCCAAACTACCTTCTCAAATTTTGATTATCTTGTTGGCCTACCCTTGCAGATATCTCATGCAGGAAACCACTTCATTACATTTAATCTTGTGGATCTCTGAGCTGAGATATTCCTGGATAAAACACTTCTTTGGTTCCTATTGATGTAGATTTTATCAATTGCTTTGATTATTTTCTTGAGTTTCACCATACAACCTGGCCATAAATGTAAATAGCAATATGTGCATTAGTGCTCAACATGAATAATGCAAATTGAAAGAAACAAAAGAATCAACCACTAGTTGAAGAGGACCGACTGGAACTATGCTTAAACTTATAAATATAATTAATTGGTAGAAGATGTATGTAGGTTGTCATTGGCACAGGTTCCTAAAATATTATGCTTATGCTGGACTATAGATGTATTTCTACAAAGGTGAATAATTGAAAGTTCGGTAATAATATCTTGAAAAGAGGTATATTTGTCTATAGAAGGATCTATACTTTGATTGTTTGTCTTTATTATATGAATGGAATTTACAATAATATATGATACAATTGGTTTTTAAGAACTGGAACTTTTTCGTTATTATTTCTTTTTCCTTTTTTGCGGTGATTCCATTGTGCATTTGGGTCTATTTATATTGAGACTTCATAGTTGCAGGTGGATGCAGTTCAGGCTTGTGGAGGTCAGATGACTGCTGATGGAAAGCGTTTCCGCGCAGGTGGTGGTATATTATGGAACATCCTGAAAACACGTGAACCAAAGGCGTACAAAGAGATAATGAAAAAAGGGAAGGAATTTGAGGTATGAAACAATTATATCCTCTCTTACACACACACAGATATATATACTATACATATAGGTTAGATATTCTTCAACATGGCTATAAAGGTCTATCTTTTCTCTGCACTTCTTTTTACTGATTGTGAGCCTATCTGCATTTTTATATACTTATTTTTGTCCCAGAACAATAATTTTATGATCATCTCTACTATAATGTTTGGGTAAGCATCCTTCAAAAGGGACCTATGTTTCCATCTTGATAATACAAGAGGTTTTCTTTTCAGGTATGGGGGTGTTTGGGAATGCTTAAATAGATAATTTAAGAACAGTGTCTTATAATTTCTCCTAACCTGAATTATCCTCAGTCAAAGGATTTTATCATTTATAATTTGTCATTCTTTTTCCTTTTCTTTTCCAGAAGCAATTCAGGCAACCGAATGTTAGACAACCACCGACACAGAAAAAAGAAGCTCCTCCTCAAAATACTTCATCTGCATCTTATGAAAGGATTACGGACGATGTTTCAGGCAGCTCCCAGGTGCAAAATAAACAGCAATCTGATACAGGACGCGTATCGGTTCAGAATAGGATACGGGTACCTGTTGCTTATGATGATCTGCTTGGAGCGGATTCGAACGATGAATCACCCTTGTGTATGAAACAACAGGATATCTGAGTGTAAAGCAGTTAATGGAGTTTTGGATGATATTTTTTACTGGTTGCTTCTTTGACAGTTGCAGATCTACATACTTTTCTCATAAGCAACAGAACATTTTCTTTTCCCCCCATTTTGAAGAGAACAGAAAGAAGAAAAAAAATTAACTTTTTGTTTGTTGGTTATAATGTTGGACTTGCCTTTGAATCTAATTTTGATCGATTAGTTTGTCTAGGATTCAGTTTCGCAGTGACATACACTATCCTGAGAAGTTGTCGACTTTTTAAAATGTACTACGTGCCTTACTGGTTCAAGTCTATGTTAAAGAAAGATAGCAAGAGAGAGAGAAGAACACAAATCAAGTACACACAAACACAACCATTTAGGTGGTTTGACAAATAGTATCTACATTTACGAATACACCCCCAAGTTCTAGAGTTCAGAAAAGTGATACAAGAGTAACCACAAAATGTAAGATAAATATCTTGTACTTGGGGTTTGAAAACACCGAGTGAAATTATTATTTTACACTTCGATTGACTGGGTCGGTGGTTGAATCATTAGTACTTCCTGAATGCCTAGTACTTCCCGAATGCCTCACTAGTATCAGTCTTCACCTCACTAGTATCAGTCTTCACGTAACAACGTCATAAATTCTTTCTAATTAGCCTTTTAACGACCTTTTGTGAATTAGTGTATCAACCACCAAGCCCAATCTAGGGATGCACAACGTATCGGGATGGCGACCGACATGAATAATGTCATGTCTAAAGCTCAAAAGTCCAGAATGGCTCATGGCACAATTAGGTTGTTTTATGCTTATGTTTGAGCCTGTTGTGTGTTATGCTTGTGTTGGAGCTTGTTTACATTATATTAGGGCACACTGTGTATGCCGCGGAACCTTGGCATGGCAAGGCATGGATTAGGAACCGTGGGAGTGTCATGTATTATTGGCCAAACTAGAGAGGTTTTTAAGCAATTCACCAAATTGTTAATAACGTTTGAACCCATCGTTCCACCTTGTATAACCTTGATGACTTGATCCGTAGAGTCTGGTTCTGATCGTGCCAGAAACCAAACGAACTCTATAAAGTATCAACAGATTTCGCAGACAAGAGAGAGAGGGAGAGATGAGAATCCTGAAGAGAAAATGGAGAAAGTCTCGGGGTGGAAAAGACGACGACGACGATAAGTTTTCTCTCCCCACTCGGGATGATCCCACTCTCGACGATTTTCATCCCATCGATACTCAAGGTCTCCTTCTCTCTCCTCAATTCAAGCTAAGGTTTCTGTTTTTCTTTTACATTTTTTATTTGCTCTAGAATCTGAATTAATGACGATCAATCATTTTTTTTTTCCATTTCGTTAGTTATTGATATCTAAAATGGTAAACCAATTCAATTTTTTTTTTAATGAAATATACAGAACAGGAGGAGCTAATTCGGACATTCGAGAGGAAACAAGCTCAACAGAGCTTTCTGTGGAGGGTATGCATTCTTTTGTTTCATGTGAACTTCTATCAGTAAGATAAGAATTCATAAATATATATAAATTTTGGCTGGGAAATGATTTGGATTTTTTTTTTTTGTTTTTTTTTTTTTGAGTGCTCTTGCAGAGTGTTTTTGCAGGCATTCTCTTCTGTTTCATTACATTTCTCATGTACTCAATCTTTCTGCAAGTTTCATTCCCATGGGAACTGGTAAGGATCATTGGTTCATGCTATTTCCAAATTTAGGTTTTCAGGAAATTTGTTGCACTTTTTTTTTTATTCCTTTAAGAATGTTAGTAGAGAGACAGCACTAATAGAGTTTTACATAAGAAAGAAGATTCCTGATTAGCATAAGTTTGACTAAGGAAGTGATCTGGATATTAATAGTATCATAATTTCTTAGGAAGCAATTGGGTATTTGATGGGTTGTGTCCAAGTAGCATGAATGTTTCCTCTGAATTTTTTTACTCTCTAAAATCCTTTTGTCCAAAAGGATGATGCAGTAAATGTGCAGACCGGATCATAGTGTTTAAACTCGGTATTGGATCAGAGATCATCTTGGTCCGATACTGAGTTGGATTGGCGATCCAACTTGGGATTGACCGATTCAAAACATGGCCTGAATTTATTTTTAAAAAAACCAGAATTTTTTTAGAGGTATCGGACATTCCAATATGGATCATCCAATCTGACTCGTCCGAAACAGAGTCAGATCATCTGGATCGGACGATCTATCCTGGTTTCAGACCGAGTCAAGAGAAATTTTAACAATTTAGGGATCGGCTTTGGATTGTGGCTTGTCCAGAGCCGATCTGGTCAAGTCTATGAAAGTACCCATTTTCTCTTTCTGGTTACTGTATGTGGTTTAGCTTTTATTTAAAACTGATTTTTAATTAGAGAATTCAAATGAGTTGTTTGATACATATCGTTATTTCTTATTAATGGGGGTTCACTATCTTGTTATC
This sequence comes from Pachysandra terminalis, assembly GCA_031762675.1. Taxonomy (NCBI): domain Eukaryota; kingdom Viridiplantae; phylum Streptophyta; class Magnoliopsida; order Buxales; family Buxaceae; genus Pachysandra; species Pachysandra terminalis. Next base: position 2,257,318 of record JAUPMG010000010.1, read on the forward strand.
TTTCGATGAACAGCGGTATCATGCTTACTTTATGGATGAAGTAGACTCATGGATTGTCATTTCTGCGGGTTTGTTACTCTACTCCATATGTTTGAATTTTTTTTGCATTTTTCATAAGCTGATGTTATATTTCACCTTTTAGATTATGGGCACTTCAAAGCTTTAAAAAGCCACACAATCTTCATGCATTCTAAAAGAAAAGTTCAAATTGCTTGTAGAACTTTGATTCTTACTAGTCAAACGAATTCAATTATGCCACTTACTGGGTCTGCTAACTTTCATTATATGTATAATACTAGTGATACTATCTTGCTCTTGATATCCAAGAACGTTTTTTTTTCCGGTGATATAAAATGTTACTTGTTGAGACAAGTTCCTTAAGGACAAGTGTTTCTTTGAACATGTTACAAATGTATGTGGTTCAAAAAATTTCTATTGCTCGCTCATTCAGCTTCACGTTTTATAGGGTCTCTGAATTTAATGCTTCATTCTGTTGTATTCATTGACCATGATTCAAGTAATTTTATAGTTATTGTATTATTATTGTTGTTGGTAGCTCTAATATGCCATTAATTTACACAAGGAACAGACTGGGTAGCTGTTTTGGTGTGTTTAATGGCTATCTTTGGGCTACTTCATAATTCAAAATACCGGAGGCGGTGGATCTGGTACTCCTGCTTTACTGGCCTTTTATTGGCATTCTTCTGGATATATCACATGTTCAGGTAATTCAAGTACTAAAATTCTAGATACCCAATTTTATCGTACTTCAATATAGTTAATATAATCCCCATTTTGTGTGGTAGAATGCCAAAGTTTCGATGGGATATTATTTGGCTTCCATTTGGACCTGTGAGGTATTGTCTCTAATTTATCTGTCCGTGTATTTGTCTCTTTATTTATGTCATAAGAAGCTAAAGTTATGTTTTGAAATGGCAGTGGGGCTGGAATCTGCCTGTACATAGACCATTTACTTACCGAGTCATCGGAAGAAGTAAGGGCACTTCGCGGGTACATGTATGCTTATAAGGCAAGTTAAAAAGTTCGCTTCTGGACATTGTTTCTCTCACCCTTTCTAACTTTTACTGGAAATAGACTACAAGCATGCAATAATCTTCATTTCGGTGAGTGCGGATTAGGAGGAGCAATTCTGTAGTCAGAGGTCTACATAAGTTCATGGAAGCCATGTTTACTGCAATGTAGATTTTTCTTTTTCTTTTATGAATGTAGGTTTTCTGTTGACAATTGTTATTCCTCTTGGTTCAAGTTCTAATGAAGAGAATGAAAATTTTCCAATAACCTTGTAATTTTGACATGGTTTCTTGTCACGAAAGCTCTGAACCCTTATTCTAACATTTTCTTCCTCAGAACAAAGGTTTCATAAAGCTTTATCCTTTTATTGTTGCACAAGATTGGTGCAATTAATGCCTCTAATGGATCATACTTGCCTGCTTTTAAAATAAGTTGCAGCATGCAACATATATTAATTGCAGAGTTGGCTTCACTACTGAACTCCTGAAGCTTCAGAAAATTGAAGAAGCACACAGAAACTTTTTCTGAATTACTGATAAATCTCTTGAGAAGTGAAGTTCATAATTAATAAAAGTGAACGGTTAAATAAAACCCACTAAGCTTATTCGAACAAAGCCGTCAATGTAATAGGAGAACCCAATATCGAAATCTATTTAGAAGCAAATCCAAATGGAGCAATAGCCTTGATACAATTTCAAAGGAAGAATAATATATTTCTAATACAAGTCATAGTATGTCTTTCTGAGCTGTATTTACAGGGAATAGGCCAAGCACAGGAATCCTGTAGGTATATAAGGTGTTGTTACAATGGAATAATTCTAAGGCCAAGCACAGAAATCCAGTAAGCATATATGCATATATATATCAGCAGATTATTCTTCCAAATCGATTGTGTATTATTCATCGATCACGCACTGAATCCCTTGTCAAGGGAGCTCCAAGAAGTAGGAGGGATCCTGACACAAGCTTGTGCTGAGGCTTGAGCCATCTGCTCCTTCTGAATGCCTGCATTACAGAAATTGGCTAGGGAGCGCATGTACTTCATTCCATACTGGGATAGAGACCCACAATGCGTCTCAAAAGTCCTCACCTGCACAGAAGAGTGAAAACACCATCAGCTTAGGGATTAGAACAAGGTTTTAAATATCGCCGGCATGCCGCCAAATTGGCCCCCAGTAAAACGAAATGTAAAGAACTCCCCATTTTGTTGAAATTTTGGCGAAAATATAGCGAAGTATTTCTCCAACCTGGTGAAATATTCTGTCAGGCCGACGACATGTCTGACGATATCAAAATTTAAAACCTTGAATTATAGACCCAGTAATTGCTACTATTCTTTTCTGAAATTAAATCAGGCTTTAAATGTAACGACTGAGGATTGTGAATCTTACTAATGTCATGAGGCAGTCCCAATCATCCACAAGAGGCTGCCCTGAAGGCCTAACAGCTTTCAGCACTTCTGAACCTTTTTCAATTCCAAATAAAAGCTTTCCAATGAGTTCTATACTCTGATCTATGTGAATCCTATGAGATGTTACATCTAAAAACTCCTTGCGAGCTGCAACTTTCTTTGGAGAGCCTTCAGGAGCTTTGCGGTACTGGCCATAGAATAGAGGGGGAAAACATGGGTCAGAAAAAGAGAGAAGGAATCAAACAAAAAGAAGTTTACTTGTTCTCATAACAAAAACAAAAAAATATATAGAACGATAAAGTAGAAAACTCTTAAGTAATAAGCTAACAAAGATGGAGATCGATTAAACCTTTTGCCAATAATAAACTAGATCTGCATCTCGTTGGTTAACAGCAGCTCTCGGTACCGATGGCAAGGAGTTGTCTTTCACAGAAGTAATGTTATCATTTGCAGGATTTGTACCCATAAACAAGAACAGATGTTCCTTACTAAGCCCTATGTTTCCGTATTGCATGACATGAGAGCCAACAGCATAATTCTCATTTATAGTCCTCATCTTAACCTGAAAATGCAAACATAATCAAATGATTCAAATCCTCATTGAACATGGAACTAAGCACAAGGCAAGAAACACCTTTTCCATTGACAATTTTGAGAACCATGGATATAATTGCCTTTTACAATCTCTTCAAATGAAACCATTAAATCTTATTGTTTCTTGTTCAGATTAGAAAGATCCCTAGTCCCATGCACATGCTCCACCTATGCACATGAGGACATGAAACCATCTGGAGGAGGAAAACAGATATTTCATATAAACTCATATAAATGCAGTCTGAGATCTTTACCAGTTGGTACTGCTGCTTCAGAGTTTCAGTCCGCAAATTGTGTAATTCACTGCCCAAATGTGAAAAGATTAAAACAATATTTAGGGAGAAAAAAGTAGTAAAAATAGAGCATGTAAATACTTTTATATTTTCACTTTTGATCAAGCCCCCTCAACCAAATCCAACCAAAAAATCTTACTTGCAAACCAAAATGTTCTGAAAATAGGAATCACATTCCAAAATACAGTTTATGCTATAGGGTACCAGGTAGGAATTGACCATGAAAACAACTCAAACATGAAGTATCAATTCTAATACGAGCTGCCACAGCCACACTACTCGGCCAAATTAGTGCCAAGTTACAAGGACTTCAGTTTGGAAGAGTTGCATATCTCAGCTGTCATTCTTTACATATTTTCCAAACCATTTTAAAATGAACCTCGGAGACTATAGTGCCAGTGAAATGCTTTCTGTTAACAAATAACTGCAAGAACTAAGAGATAATATGCTTTAAAAAAATGCAGACCTGTCCTCCATCCAAGCAACGCTGTACAAGTCACCCAAACAGGTATCATATTCTGGGGGAGGACTGGGATACTCTCCAGGACAATAGGTTCCCCAACTGCTCTCTTCTGCATTTGATGCAGTGGTTGCATAGATATTTAAATCTTCTGGAAGAAAACCCTCAAAAATACTTCCGGACTCGCAAGCTTCAAGATAAAATACCTAGAAATTTATAGAAAGAGCCCATCAAAAAGTGCTCAACAAACCCTAAGAACAAATATTTGTACCAAAAGGAAAAGACAAATACCAACTTACCAAGCTTTTATAGGCTCCTAAAGCATGTTTCTTTATAAGCGTATCGACTACATCTTTCCCGTAAAGGTAAGGTCCGCTAGGCATTCCTACAATAAATCATAACATGAATACTGAAGCTCTCAAGTTCATGATAAAGAAACCTAAATCTCTCTTAAAACAACGTTGACCAGTGTCAGAAAAACAATGAACCAGAAAATCAAGAAATTCCAGAAATTTCTTGGACTAAATTCAGACTTTGAAGACCTGATAAAAGTTTTTTCAAGAATTCAAGTGCATCGATGAATAGTTAGAGCTCAGAATAAATTGTATGGAAATATAAGACTAGGTTTTGACTAGTCCAATTTGGACTTCCAAAACCACATGAAGAAATCACAAAAAATTAAGAACAGAGGCTAAAGCATTTTAAGTATCAAATGATTTTAGAGCCACTAACCAAGCACTCCAGGACCCCCGTGATCGGTATAGTATATGAAAATATGGTCATTCGGACCACTATTCAGAACCTTCCCACTGCCCCCTTTAATAGCAGTTTTGTTTCCAAGGATTACAGCCAAAAAGTTGTTAACATTAACATCATCCCCAGTATAATCCTGTACCAAGAAAATACCCCATGCAGAATTTAAAATATAATCTCCACAATGTATCAGCGGACTAAGACTTGAAGGAATGAATACAAACCTTTGGGACTCCTTCATAAACGTCACTGCCTTGTGGGTGATTGATGATGACACCAGGTCTCGGGTTCTCTTCATTAAAAGCAATATCATCATACATGAAAACAATGATGTTTTCGTCTTTCAGTCCACCCTTTTTCAAGATTTGGTAGGCATGGCAAACATCAGCCTGAAACAGATATAAATAAAAATTGCATTATCAACATCAAAATTGTGATTGATACACCATAATAATAATCCAGAACATATCACTAGTTATTCATATACCATAATAACCAGTTCCCTCTGTTCCAACACCATTGAAATTGCAATTCAGACACAACCGTGTATTTGTAGGGTAATAAAAAAGGAGTATTGCTGCATCATTGTTCAGCTAAAATCCCTGAACTTGTACGATCCAAAGTAGTGAAACCCACAAGAGCATTAAAAAATAATTTGTTCAAATGCTATGGATCAGGCTTAGAAGCAATATAACAAACATATCGGCACGGAACGGCATTACACAAGTTTTTTGTGTCATTGGGACATCAGAGGTTAAATATGCATGACAAAAGGAAATTTAAGGGGTTTATTCAAAATCAAAGAGGTTCAATATGCACGAAAAAAGGAAATTTAAGGGGGTTTATCAAAAATAAAACAACAAACACACACACACACACAACTAAAAAAGAGACCATCAGAGCTTCAATATGCACGACAAAAGGAAATTTAAGGGGATTTATTCAAAATCAACGAACACAACTAAAAAAGAGACCATCAGAGATTAAAAAGGAAATTTAAGGGGGTTTATCACACATATACACACTTCACGAACAATTGAATCTTAATACAGACCATCAGCTTTATGATATCAGTATTGCTGAAGTTAAGATGAAACCCCTTCGCAAATAAAACTTCAAGGGCATTCACCCCAAGTCAGATAGCCCAAATTCTGAAAGTTTCATGAACAATTGAATCTATTTCCTATACCTAAAAAATATGAAACCATAAAGTTCCTCTGAATTACACTTTCATCTCCTCACATCATACACAGATGGGAATGAAATCATAAAAGCTCAGCACAAACTTCTGGGCAAAACCCCCATATTCAATTGCAATATCAAGATAGCCCATAAAAGAACAATCAAAAGGAAATTTCAAAAGAAACCAAATTCCATACTCAAATTTATCAGACCATAACCTTTCAAAAGCCAAATCTCATCATACTCACATCAAATAAATAAAATAAAAACTCTAGTCTTCCCCCAAAAACAAAATCATCGAACTAAAAGAATAACCCTAATATCAACACAAAGAACAGAAAATCCATATAAATAGAAGCTAAATATTTCAAAAAAAAAAAAAATTCAGCTCAAAACATTTCAAAGCATCACAGATCATCATCACCTGATGCCTGTAATTCCAATAACCACTAGACCCAGCTAGCAGAACCGCCCATCTCGTCCCCACAGAATCATCGCCGTCCTCAGTACCGCCATGAATGAATCCGGTGACTTCCGACGGCAGCTTAAGTACACCTCCTCGGAGATACTGACCCTCGACGGCTATATTTGAAAGTAGGAGAACGAAGACGGCGATGTAACCGATCGTCATCTTCCCAGGCCGGCGACGAGAAGAAAAAAAAAAGCAAAAATAAATAAAAATAAAAATCTGATGATGAATCTGGTTGGCGTAAGAACGTAAATTATAAATTTAGAAGACAAGCCAGATTTTTAGGCTGGGTTTGTGGTCACAGATTAAGCATTGACGTTCCAACAAAAAAACAAAGATTAAGCATTGACGATGATTCTAGATGACGTGGCTGTTAGCTAACTGTTCATTGATTTGGATTTGTGGGTCCATGGCTAAGAATATCTTTTCTAGTGATCCGGAAAGAGACTGGGGTTTTTACAGAAAAGACCCTGCCGGTCCACAATGTGGCTGGAGGCTGGTGGGTAGTCGACCAGATATGAAATGTATCGGTCCGTCTCTGTTTATTTAATAAATGATTAATTAAAATATTAATCAAACAAGGAAAATATATTTAGAAATTTATACCAAAAATAGTGAAAATTTGCATCACATTGGTGATCAAGCGGGCTAATTAAACCCCACTTTACACGTGGCACTTTCTTAAAAACGCGCATATGCATTTTGGGTATAGCTGCATACACTGAATCATTCAATAAAGCTGTAAAACAGGCTGTACAACCGTCTTTTACGTGTCAACTATCAACAACTTCGTACGATGATTAGACCGTTTGGTGAAAAGGCGATATTGAACCGGCTCAAAGATATCTGACCATTCTTATCACCAAAAAGGAAAAAGCTTCTTGGAGAAACAACTTTTTTGAATTCCAACTTATAGGGAACGCCACATGTCCCAAACTTCACAAACACAAGCAATCGTCCTTCTTGAAATATTCAAAAGGACGAGGATTTATGTTCTTACGGCACATTGCCTTCTAAGCACTCGAGAGAAAGAAGATTTTATTCTTCCCTCGATGGACCTTATTTTACTCGAATGACATATTTAGGGGCATGCTACCCCTAATAGACTTCTCAAATAGCTAAGGTTTCAAATAAAGCCCCAAAGTCACATCTATCTATTCTCTAGAACAGACTTCGAGTAATTTTTATTTCATACATTTACATTTTAGAGGTGTACCACTTAAGGAAAGATCTTCGAGAGAATGCACTCAAGGGAATTGTCTACACCTTCTAACTCAGAATTCATTCTTGGATCATATCCATAGACTTCAAAGGACCATTTATTATGTTCTGTCTTAAAGGGATCACGTAGCAAGTATATTTTCTCCTGCTAAAGCAGATTCAAAGGCAAACTTAAAGGCCAACCACCTCCAGATGGTGAACTCGAAGGAGGTATGTTCCCTCCTGCCAAAAGTGAATTCGAAGGAGGAATATTCCTTCTCCTAAGGCGAATTCAAGGCTAACCACCTTGAGATGGTCAATTCATTTAAGGGCTTGTCACCCCTAAAAGACTAAGGATTTTTTCTTCCTCGAAGGACATGGATTTGGGTTTACCCCCTCAAATGCACTCTTTTATGCATCCGAATTACAAACTAAGACTCGAAGTCGCTTTTATTCATTCTTATGAATTGATTTCGAATCATATCATTGGATTTTCACTTCTAGAAGCAATCCTCAATGGAAAGAGCTTTAGAAGTCGAAGGCACGCCATCTCCAGAAGTATTTCCTGAAGATAGGTTTCCTACAGTGTCACGACCCAAACCGAAAATTCCTGATTTCATAGGTTTTCCAGTTTAAGTGCAACCTTCAGCCCGTATTTCTACGAGTGTGGCAAACAGTAATCACATCATAAGCGGAAGTTCTAACAGTTCTAGTAAGATATAAGTAACTAAGTACACCTTGAACTAAAA
>JAUPMG010000010.1:2265560-2283971 GCA_031762675.1 Pachysandra terminalis
TTCCTTCAAAATATACGAATTCAAAAAAGTACTTATACATTGAATTGTCCCCTAAAAAGTTGATTGAGACGGATTCTTAGAATGGAAAGCACATGGTAAAAATTCCATCTACTTTCTAACTTATCTAAAGGAGGTTTTGTCTTTTTTGGAATGGCGGCAAGAATGATGACGTTGCTCTTGGGATTTGTATAAAAGTGACATGCGTCTCCTGATTCGTGTTGCTCAAGTTCCAAAGCAACCTCTCTTTCTCTGGAAGTAACTTAGGTGTGTTGGAGAACACGTGTCATCCCAGATACATTTCAGTACCACGTGTCACTCATAATATGCTTAGCGCGTGAGGGTCTCTCTCTGAACGCTTAGCCGAGTGACACTTGTCCTATTTGGAGTGGAAAACTCTCTACAAATAGCAGAGCCCATCCTCCATTGAAGAGGATCTGAGATCTAAGTCATGACTAAAAACTCTAAAAACAGAGAACTTAAGAATAGGAAACAACAGTGAGTAAAAGCACTAAAAGAGAAAGAGAGCAGTCTTCAAACTCTGAGATTTTACTGCTCTGAGATTGCATTTTAACTGACTTTCCAGTTATTGCAATTCCTCCTTCCTTCTTGTCCCTTCTCTTTGTCTTATCTCGCAGGTCAAAGTTGACAAGAAACGCTCTTGACAAAACGGCTGCGTGACGGTTTAGGATGTCTTGAGACAACCTCTCCCTACCTATTTCTCTGGGGAGACTGTTGTATTGGTCCATATGTATTAGTTGTTCTTCTATTCTAATACATTTTTGTCTTTTACAAATCCGTCATCACCATTTTTGGCGACTTCACTAGGGAGTCTGTAGTCGTTTTCTTTTATCTTCAATCTGTTTGTTGTTTTCATCCTATCTTTTGTTCATGAATCCGTCCATTTCCAACACTATCTCTTCTGTGGAAGATATCCCATAACAGAATCCTCCTCAGGATCCTGTTCCTCCTCAAGACCCTAAGGAGATGACTAAATCTCTTAGGGCAACCATTCAAGCTCTACAGGCTCAGCTGGATACTTTGCCCAACAAACCTGGTTCTAGTTTTTCTCCAAACCCTGCTATCAAACCCTCTCTTATAGTAAACCCTCCTCCATCTATATCCATGCCTCCACCTACCTCCAAACCTGACTTTTTTACTATAGCAGACGTCCAAGCCCTCCTATAGAAATTGCAGTCCAAAGATACGGACTGGATTAGTAGTGACTTCTGTCCTCCGTACCCAGAGGCACTCCTTAGCTTGTCGTACCCCAAGGACTATGAAACTCCTGTCCTTCCCCAGTTTTCAGGGTAAAACAGGAACGTCAGGGAGTACGTTTGCCACTTTATAAAAGCGTTGGGGGCTTATGCCGGCAATAAGGAGCTTCGTCTGCGGGAGTTTTCAAAGTCACTCTCTGAGCGGGATTACACATGGTACAGCAGGTTGAAACCTGGTTCTGTGCATGTTTGGGAGGATATGGTGTCCTTGTTCCATCACAAGTTCTTCATTACTAAAGAGAAGCTCACCATCATTGATCTAAGCCGGGAGAGGCAGAAGCAGGAGCAGGATTTGGTCCAGTATGTCAAGCGCTTTCGGGACCTGGTGATCACCTGCACGGAGGTTGCTTCTGAGGAGAAGTTTGTCAGGATTTGTATCAATGGTATGTTGCTGCCACACCGCATCCACATTGAGAACCATGAGATCAAAAGCTTCACCAAACTGTACGAGTACACCAAGAGGACTAATGCTTCTATTCCTGCTCCGGAGAAGAGGATACAGAGGAAGCGCACTCTAGTTGTCACTAATGGTAAGGAGGAGGAGTCTGTTTCTAAGAGGAAATGCAGGCCTAGCAGTAGCAGCAACACCAACAACAACCGAGAGAGACGTGCGCCACCTCCAGAAGCAACCTGTTCTCCTGCCTAGCTAGATGCCCTGCTGCAAGAATAGATCAAGGATGATCGTGTCTTGCTGCCCCTACTAAGAAAGAACCCTCAGAGACTGATAAACGGTCCCCGTGATATTGCAAGTTCCACCGCAATACTCGTCATTCCACTTTCGACTGGTGGGCCTTGAGGAAGATTTTTCATGCCAGGCTGGCGGCTTAAGACATTGATGTCCCGGATGCAAAGGTACACACTAATCCTCTTCCTCAGCATAAGGGGAAAGGAAGGGAAGCTATGCACATGATGTCCATCTTCACAACCAGGCAGAGATCAAATCCCCAATCCAGTGAGGCTGTGTGTAGCACCACCAAGTTCCAGATGTTCTTTAGGGACATGCAATTTACCTTCGAAATGCGGATGGAGGCCACTCAAGCATTGCTGGGAATCATGGAGAAATACCATTTCCAGTGCTTCAACTGCCAGGAAACTCCTACATATTACCCTCCGCGACTCAGCAAGCATGCAATAACTTTCACGGAGGAAGACATGATGGTGTCTTCGGAGGACCACAACAAACCCCTGTATGTGAATGCTACTTTACAGGGTGTGGAGGTTCGAAGGGGGCTAGTTAATGGCGGTGCTCTTCTCTGTGTCAGCCGCCACCATGACCTCGAAGGGCTACAACAGTCTGATCCCTCCGTTGTTGTAAGGCCAATACTCAAACTCCGCCTCCATGTCCCTCACTTGATGCAACCGGACGTTGCGCTTGGGACGAAATCCGAACCAGATTAAGGCCCTCGGGGCAAAATCCAAGCCCATGGTAAGGAACTGCTCCTCCACTCCTAAGAAGTCTTAGGGGGCATACTACGGATACCTCTCCCACAAGAAGAGTTGAAGGAAGTTGGCAACCACCAACATCTCTACCGGCCTTTCTCCCCGGCTTCTCGCCATATCCTCATACAGCAGGTCAAGATGCTCATACTGCGATCCCAGGAACAATAGCGCCAGAGGAACCCATACTCCTCTCGTGATCTTCACCGCCAGAGGGAATATCCTCTCATGCACTTTATCTGCAGGATATCCCTTGAAGACGAAGCGGGCTAGCCAGAAGGCGACGAAACCCGCGAGGTGGACAAAACTATCCAGACCGTCACCCCACAGATGTCTGTTGGAAAGGCTGGTAGCCTTGTGGATCTCCTCTTCATTCCGGAAAAATCTGGTCCATCCTCTGAAGGAGTATTTTGTACTCAGGCTGGAATCCTTCCCCTTCAGCTGGGTCTTCCTCAGCGTCTTCTTGAAGCATATCTTCAGTAGCCCCAAGTCCACCTCCTCCACCGCAAACAAGGAGAAGCTTTTGGCGGTTCGCACAATCTTAAGAAAGAAATCATTTCTTTGGCGACGCATGATAGGTGCATTTAAAACGCACTTCCTCGAAGAATGTGCATTTAAAACCCGCCTATATAAGATACAATCTCATGCTTTCATCTTTAGCATGGGAAACCTGAGACCGGGGGGCTATTGGTGATCAGGTGGGCTAATTAAACCCCACTTTACACGTGCGCTTTCTTAAAAGAGAGTATACGCATTTTGGGTATAGCCGCACACACTGAATCATCCAATAAAGCTGTACAGTCGTTTTACATGCCAGCAGTCAACAACTGCGTACGGTGATTAGACCGTTTGGTGAAAATGTGATATTTGAACCGGCTCAAAGATATTTGACCGTTCTTATCACCAAAAAGGAAAAAGCTTATTGGAGAAGCAACCTTTTTGAATTCCAGCTTTTGGGGGAACGTCACGTGTCACAAACTTCACAAACACAAGCAGTCGTCCTTCTTGAAATATTCAAAAGGACAAGGACTTATGTTCCTACGGCACACTGCCTTCTAAGCACTCTAGGGAACGAGGATTTTATTCTTCCCTCGAGGAACTTTATTTTACTCGAATGACATATTTAGGGGCATGCTACCCCTAATAGACTTCTTAAATAGCTAAGGTTTCAAATAAGGCCTTGAATTCACATCTATTTATTCTCTAGAACAGACTTCGAGTGATTTTTATTTCATACATTTACATTTTAGAGGTGTTCCACTTAAGGAAAGATCTTCGAGGGAATTGTTTGCACCTTCTAACTCAGAAGTCATTCTTGAATCATATCCATAAACTTCAAAGGACTATTTATTATGTTCTGTCTTAAAGGGATCACGAAGCAGGTATATTTTTCTCCTGCTAAAGCGAACTCAAAGGTAAACTGAAAGGCTAACCACCTCCAGATGGTGAACTCGAAGGAGGTATGTTCCCTCCTGCCAAAAATGAACTCGAATGAGGAATATTCTTTCCCCTTAAGGCGAATTCAAGGCTAACCACTTTGAGATGGTCAATTCATTTAAGGGCTTGTCACCCCTAAAAGACTAAGGATTTTGTCCTACTCGAAGGACATGGATTTGGGTTTACCCCCTCGAATGCACACTTTTATGCATCTGAATTACAAACTAAGACTCGAAGTCGCTTTTATTCATTCTTATGAATAGATTTCAAGTCATATCATTGGATTTTCACTTTTAGAAGCAAATCCTCAATAGAAAAGGCTTTAGAAGTCGAAGGCACGCCATCTCTAGAAGTATTTCCTGAATATAGGTTTCTTACAGACTTTGAGAACGTTCTCTCACTTCACTTTGAAGGAATTCACACGTTTACTTCTGATTTCGTTCAAGTAGAAGACACTCGGATTGGTTACTGTAGCTATAAACCTTAAGGGATTTCAAGACAAACTCTTCTTTACAGGGACTATTGATCATGAAAACAAGATCCTTAAAATATGAGAACTTAAGAATAGGAAACAAATAGGAGAGCTCATCCTCCATTGAAGAAGAACGAAGATCTGAGTTAAAGCTAAAAACTCTGAAATATGAGAACTTAAGAATAGGAAACAAAAGTGAGTGAAGGTACTGAAAGAGAAAGATAGTAGTTTTCAAACTCTGAGGTTTTACTGCTCTGAGATTGCATTCTGACTTTCCAGTTATTGCAATTCTTCATTTTTTTCTTGTCCTTCTCTTTGTCTTATCTTGCAGGTAAAAGTTAACAAGAAATGCTCTTGACATATTTTTTCTACTTATTTATATGAAAAGACAATTGTATTGGTTCATATGTATTAGTTGTTCTTCTATTTTAATACATTTTATCTTTTACAATTCTGTCATCACAAAGCGTCACCACTAACTTTTAACAACAAATTAACAAAATATCTTATCTCATCGGAGTTGGCAACATCCCATCCAAGTTAATCAATCAACCGATATTTCTTTTTTTTTAGTTTTTCTCTTGTCCACTTGCAAGCAATTCTCTTTCTTCATTTCCAATCACCATTAATACATATACTTTGTGAAAATTTTAGTGATATAAGTACAAAAATATCTACCAACTCTATTTCAAGTGAACACAACTTTTTGGATACTTGGAATGGCACCTGTCTACTGATTCATTTTGGATACCAGGACTCGCAACTTTGCTATAGATTTTCTCCCTCTTTTCTCCACAGTATAATTGACAACTGATCCATTCCTCTTAAGTCTTTATGGCATCCAATGGAAGGATTGCGTGAACGTACTTGAATCTTATCTTTATCTTTACTAAATCAGAAAACTATGTTTGATTTGAAACAAACATAAATTTTCAAAATTCGGCTCAACCCAAAGGCTATCATTGAGAAATGTGACAATTATGCATTGTTTTGTTTGCAGTATTCAAACACGCAATCCTTCCATTGGATGCCATAAAGACTTTCGGAATGGTTTAGTTGTCAATCATACTGTAGAGAAAGAGAGAGAGAGAGAATCTATAGCAAGTTGCCAGTCCAAATATCCAAAATGAGAAAGCGAGAGAGAGAACATATGAATCTATAGGAAGAAGCCATTCCAAGTATCCAAAAAGTTGTTTTCACTTAAAATAAAGTTGGTCGATATTTTTGTACTTACATCATTAAAGTATATGTATTGATGGTGATTGGAAATGAAGAAAGAGAATTCCTTGCTTGATTATTTGGAGTATTCATCAACCAATATAAGTGGACAAGAGTTGCATATAAGCTCATCAAAGTTATTTTCTTCATAAACTTGGATGGGATGTTGCCAACTCCATTTAGTTGGGATAAGATATTTTGTTAATTTGTATATAAAAATACAAAAAAGTATTGATTGATTTCAATTAAGAAATCAAGAGAAAATCATCTTAACGCATTTCTAATTCTATATTAATTTTAAGTTATTAGTATGAAACAAAATCCAGTTGAAACACTAATCCTAAAAGGAAAATTATTTACTTTTAATTAATTAAACATGACCGGCCAAATCGGGTTAGAATTTGTCGAAACCCGCCTGATGCCATCCCAAGCTGATCCGAATCCTTCCGCTATATTGCCATACTAGGGTGTCCAATGGGCCTTATCGTATCGGTCCGATAATAATCGGGTTGTGTCTTGCCTAATTTTGAGTTCTCTAGATCTCACACGGCACAAGACAATTATCATCGTCCAATGCCAGGCTCGTGCTTTTGCCTACAATCTGACCAAAACCTAGCTGTGCCCAATTGTGCCCGTGGGCCATGAACCCAAAGTGCGAGACGACACTATAAGCTTATTGTGCCATGCCCGGGCCATATCAAATCGTGCTCAGCCTGCACGGACCAAATCGTACCGGGCCGGCAAGCGCAGCCCGGCCCATTTATAAATCATGCCACACACTAGTCCTGTTAATAGACCAAATTTATTGTCTATGATTGTTTTATAGTGTGCTATTATGGTATGTAGTTAGGGTTGGTTTGCCACCACTTCATAATAGTCCGAGCTCGTCACTCCCTGTTTTCTTTCCTCCGTTTTCTGTGTTGCTGTTCCAGGTACTCTCTCTCTCTCTCTCTCTTAGATTTTTCTTTGCAATGCTTGTTGATCTGATCTAGAAACTAGGTCAAAGAACTATAGAATTGATTCAGTAGTAATTCTTTTTTTTTTTTTTTTTCTCATTCTTATTGGTTTGGGGAAGTATGATTTCGGAATAAGGAGTTTTTTAGGTCGAAATCAGATATCGTTGGAGAGGATCTATTGAAGAAGGGAGGGAAACAATGGTGGAGAAGGCAAAGGGCAGAAAAGAGGAGGTTGTTACGAGGGAGTATACCATCAACCTTCACAAGCGCTTACATGGCTGGTACTTCACTCTTTTCATTCGCTTCATCTTTCTTTCATCATCTGAGTTTCCTTATATGCATAAGATTGCTAGCTTCATTTGTAACTGTATGAGCATTGTTTATTTACTCTTGATAGTACTCTGTTGATGATTGTTTGTAAATGAGTTTCTTCATTACAAACTCTTGGACAAGTTATTCCCCTTTACCTGATTTGAATCAAGTGTTGCATAGTTGTTCATGACAGCTGTGTAATTTAGTACTTTTAGGGCAACCCCATATGGTTATTCTCTGGTTTTCTCACTATATGGATTTGGGATTGTGTTCATACCCTTAACAGTACTGTATTGATGATCGTTTATAAATGGGCTTCTTCACTAAATGGTCCTGGACAAGTTATTTCCCTTTACCTGGCTTGAATCAAGTGTTGCATAGTTGTCCATGACTGCTTTGTACTTTAGAGCTTTTAGGGCAATCCCATATGGTTATTCCCTATGTTTCTCACTATATGGATTTGGGACTTCGAGTAGGAACTTGTTACGATCTTAAGTGTTAAGGGCTTAACCAATTAAGTTTTCATGAATCCTAGGGCTTTTGGAACAATGGTTAGGTTCGTAGCACTTGGTATCTGGGCAAGCACCAAGTCACGGGTTTGAGTCACAGAAGAAGCGATCTATAGGCTGGATTAAAATTCTTTGGTATTATATATGGGCATGGTGCTAAATCATTGAATACTGATAGGTGAGTGGAGCCGCCAAATAAGGAAAGGGCTACCAGTGTCTCAGTGTCGATAGAGTGGGCTGCCGTGTACGTCGGCTATGGAAGTGTGGTGGTTGTTACGATCCTAAGTGTTAAGGGATTATTTAACCAATTAAGTTTCCATAAATCTTGGGGCTTTTGGAACAACAGTTAGTTCCGTAACAGAACACTAGGACTCACCTTCCTCCCCACCCCATGTTTTATATCTTATTCTCAATATCTATTGTGTGTGTGTGTGTGCGTGTGTGTGGTGGGGGGGACAATGTTCTTGGGGCATCCATGCATGCTGGCAAAGCTTCCAGAATTGTGTTTTTGACCTAGCTTTGCTGGTCCGAGGTCACGATAAAAGAAGATTTTCTCAAGGATGGTAGCCAACAAAGAGCTATTGCTTTGTATCTAACAAAGGAAATGGCTGCAGACAATGTGGATCAGGATTACTGATCCAGAAATTTTGAGCAAATTAGTTTGTTAGGTATAGATAGGGTTTTCACCTTATTTTACCAGGATACAATAGAACAACTTTTGGGAAGCTGTGGGTATCTCTTGAAAATTGAATAAGAGGTTGACTTCAGCAAATAGGTTACTATCATTTTTCTTTTAAAAGTTAAATTCAAGTGAGGAATGTGAGCTTAGAAAACCTGGTTTAGATCAGGGAATAGTATTTTTAGGCAATGTTTAAGAACTAAACCAAACATCAAATGATACGATCCTTTCTCTTTGGTTTTGCAATTTAAAATACAAATCACTTAGTTGCATAACTAAACACAAAGTAAACTTAACTAAACACAAACACATCCACGTATGCATGAAGGACATGGGTACGTACCAGCTCCTCCCCCATCAAACCACCTTGACCTCAAGATGGATCATCACGGCTCACCTCTTATTCAAGTGTATTAATTTCTTCTTCTTTTTCATCGTAATATGAGAGGTTGACTTCAGCAAATAAGTACTATCATTTTTCTTTTAAAAGTTAGATTCAAGAGAGGAATGTCAGCTTAGAAAACCTGGTCTAGATCAGGGAATAGTATTTTTAGGCAATGTTTAAGAACTAAATCAAACATCAATTGATACGATCCTTTCTCTTTGGTTTTGCAATTTTTATAAAAAAGATAACGACTATTTCAAGGATAGCCACCTCCTTAACACGATTTTGAAAGAAATATTTCTTATTGATTCATTCGTTAACACCTCTTAAATATTCTCCTTCCATACAACTTAAAGACTCCTTCAACACAACTACCTAAACTAAAGACTCCTTCAACACAACTCCTAGATACTTCCTAATCTTTTAAGATAACTACCCATACTTATCTATTTGTACCCAGCGATTACAACCCATAGTCACTTAGTTCGTAGCTAAACACAGTAATCATAACTAAACACAAAAACATCCCTGTATGCATGAAGGGCATGGGTATGTAACAGGTCCTCCCCCATCAAACCACCTTGTCCTCAAGGTGGATCATCACGGCTCACCTCTCAAGTGTATTGATTTTTTCTTCTTTTTCATCATAATTATAATCTTCTTCTAGCCAATAACCTTCCATGAGAAATAATTTCTGCACTTTGCATTTATGCTCGGGCATAAATTTCTCGTCACAATTATAGGCTTATAGCAAAGGCCTTTACCATGCCTCTCCTTCATTTCCACAAGTCTAAGCCTCTTGATTGTGAGTGGACTAGATTTGTTAATAACCATCGATGAAGAAGAAGAGGGCCGATCAAAGTCTTGACAAGAAGACCTTCTTCATGACATGACATTCTCTTCTTGCATCCTTGCCAAACCAATAGCAGCCGATGAGGTGGGTGATTTGAGCGTTTGCACACTCAAACGAATTTCATCCTTTAACCCCCCAATGAAACAACTTGTCATAAAAGTCTCCTTCAAATATTTTGTTTTGTTGGCAAGCTCTTCAAACTGGGTTTGATAATCTTCTATTGTAGTAGTCTGCATTAGTTTGGTGAGGAAATATGTGGGGTCTTCATACTTCATAGGGTCGAAACACACCAACAACGCCTTCGTGAAGGACCTCCAACTGTTGATCGCTTCAGCCCATGGTGTAAGGGATCGTCCGATCCCCGAGTTGGTTCCTAACCGAGATGAACCCCAATGGCTTTGGATCGTTCCGATCCCAAGTTGGATCGCCCGATCCGTCTCGGGATCAGAATGATCCAAAATTTTTTATTTATTTTTTAATTAAATGCGTCTGGCCCGTCTCGGCCGATCCCGAGTTTAAATACTATGCTTCAGCCTTTTCCATCCATTGAAACCATTATAGGGCCTTCCCTTCCATATGGAAGGATGCTACGAGTAATCTCTGCGAGCTAGGTGTTTGATGGTGAACAAAGAATTGCCCAGCTCTGTAGACCCATCCCTATTGAAACGAGGGAATTCCCAATGAGTAGCTCGTGCGAATGCCTTTATCTTGGACAATTGAATTGTAGATTCACCGATTGCTCACCTGATTGTTCTCCCTTATACTTACTAGCTTCATTTGTTCGATTGGCACTCTTAGAATCCCTGTTTGAGAACCTTTGTAGCAACTCGTTTAAGAGCTTTCTTTGAGCCTTTTAGTCTTCTTGGATTGCAGCCAAGACCTGCCCTTGAGCCTTAGATGTGGCCTTAAGTTGTCCCACCAGATCATCCAATCTCGAAAGTCTCGTACCGTCAGCCATGTCAAGATCGTCCGCTCTGATACCACTGATACAATCCTTCTCTTTGGTTTTGCAATTTTTCTTTTTTTGATCGGTAAAGTAGTTGCTATTAATATAGCCCGGAGACCAAAAAACTATACTAGAACAATGTGTATGTACAGGTTATATACCCAATACAATAAGCTTTCCACTTCGCAGCAAACCATTGAGATTGAAAAAGACTGTAGGAACTATCAATAGATAAGACTGTAGGAACTATCAAAAGAAAAAAATAAATTAAAGAAAAGAAGTGCGGGAGAAGCACAAAGAGCAGGAGATTGGTTTATGAGAAACGAAAGAATTGCGGTTGTTTACATGACATGCCTTTACGTCTTACAGTTGTTAATTCGTATTGTTGTGTTCACATCTAGATTTGTTGCAGTTGTAGTTACAATACAGTTTTGTCTAGAGCACTGTTTTTTGTCTATGAAAATGTTTGCAACATGTTGATGTACCTACTCTAGGGGTGCAACTTGGGTTGGGCTAACCTAAACCGACCCAACCTGACTTTGGGTATGTTTTGGTTGGGTTTTATAGCACTTTGGGTTGAAAAAAGCCAATCCGAAGTAATTTGGTTCGGCTTTGGGTTAGGGCTCCGGGTAGCCTGACCCAATAATATACACACACACACACACGTATATATATATATATATGTATAAATATATATTAGTGTTAATGGTTTAATAGTGTTTATGGTTTAGTAAGCAATCAAGCTAGACTCATGTTTATGGTTTGATAACAGTGTTTAATAGCAATATGCTTTGTTGCAGTTAAATGCGTTGGGCAAGTTAGATTTTATTTTTAAGTATTTGCACATTGATTGTGCTTATCAACCTGAATTAACCAGACCCAAACTGACCCAAAATTGCAGTTTGGGTTGGGTTTAGGGTTTACAAAATAAAATCGGTTTTGTGTTTGGGTTTCGTAGTTTGGGTTTCAAATCTGGTTGGGTTGGGTTTGGGTTTGGGTTTGGGTTGACCTTCAAGGAGGTTGGTTTGGGATTGGGTTGAAGTCAATCCGACCCAAACCAAACGGAATTGCACCCCTAACCTGCACTAGCATTTGTTGGTATGTTTTGTGTTTAAACAACTTCGGTGCACTTTGGAGTTGATCATATAAGGAAACTAATATCTAATATTGAAAATATGTTTATTGTTTATTTTGTCTGCGACACCATGAGAAAATCTGACTAGTGGTGTCTTGCTGACCTTGTGATCAACAGTACCTTCAAGAAGAAGGCTCCCAATGCCATAAAAGAGATCAGGAAATTTGCACAGAAAGCCATGGGAACGAAGGATGTGAGGGTGGATGTGAAGCTGAACAAGCACATCTGGAGCAGGGGCATCCGTAGTGTACCAAGGAGGATCAGGGTTCGCATTGCCCGGAAGAGAAACGAAGATGAGGATGCTAAGGAAGAGCTCTTCTCTCTTGTCACTGTTTCAGAAATCCCGCCAGAAGGACTGAAGGGATTGGGCACAAAGGTTATTGAGGAAGGCGATTGATCGATTTTGTTACAATATCAGTACCTTAAAAAGGATCCGAGGTGGGAAAGAACATATTAGTATTCGAGAAATTTGAGTTTTCTTTTTTGGGGAAACATTACTTGAATTGTCATCAATTGTTATTGACATCTATGTTGGATTTGAACCTTTGGATTGTATTGACTCATCTATTTATATAATAGCTTAGCATGTGGAGCAACTACTTACTGTTATTGTTTCTTATAATATTTTGTTTTGATTCATATATGGGTTAATTTCTTTAAAAAATTGATTAAGTATGCTCCGCAGCTGCATTGTATACGGTTACAAAGGAAATGCCAGGAAGCCCAGAAAATCATCATCAACCCAGATCAAATCTGGCCTGGCTAGAGGATATTCCCAATTTTGATAAATTGCATGTATATGTTTGCAGGAGAGAGAGAGAGAGAGAGAGAGAGAGTCAAATGCGTTCAAATTTTCAAGTTTTTTTTTTCCAGATTGTGAAGAAAGTCTCGGAGCAATAAGAGGGAAACCAAGCTAAACTTAAAATGTAATCTGTGGATATGAAATTGTCTTCGAGTTTCTATCAAAAAACTGCTTTTGTAACTAAAAGTGTTAATAAATCAGCTCTGTGTTGCCTCTCCTACAAGAAGATGCAGGCAACAGTGCAGTCATCAACTTTTGAAGAAGGGAACTTGCGTTTCCAAGCAGCAACGGCGGCCTCTACCACTGCTTTTGCTGCTGCCTCTTCACTCCCCGCCGACGATACAATTGCTCCAACTTGGTTGTTGCTAAGAACATCCCACACCTGAATCACCTCCAGCACATACAGAACCATCAAACACTAGTCCAACATGAGTGAATCTTTCAGCTGATTTATGAATGAAGAGTAGCCTTACTTACCCCATCAGTTGCAAGAACAAGAAATTGGTCATTGGCAGTTAGGCGGCGATATGATATTTCTGGGACAGAAATTATGCCATATTCCTTAAGCTGGAAGTCTCCGAAGGCTCGAGCCATGGCTAGGCCCGGCGAATCATTGTTAGGCAACCAAACGCGCTGAATATGTGGTTCTTCCTTGAGCGCGAATATCCGGCCGTTGCTCGTCCTTATTCGTTCTGCTTCGTCTGAACAAACAATGATGGAACAATTAAGAAATGTAGAGAAAGTTTAGAAATTAATAGTAATTATAAGGAAAGCGGTCTTACTGGGTAAGTCAGGCTTTAAATCAGTTGTTAACTGAACAACTATTAGGCCATCATCAGTAATTGTTCCTAGAACTGCCCTTGAGTCACCAAGATTGGCAATAACAAGTTCTTCACCCTGTTTTATTAGTTTTTTTTTATAAAGATAAAAATATAATCAAAACTTAATAAACAAAATAAATCAAAATAAAAGAAGAGTAAATATGGGTTTGATATTTTTACCTGTTTTATGATGGTTACAGCAGTAGTTCCACTACAACAGCAATCCAAGTTCTCATTAACCTTAAGTTCCTTGTCCATCACCTTGAAAGCTCCAACACAGGACTCTTTCCATTTATGAAACATCGTGGTTGATGCTAATTCACCAGAAAAATCATCGCTGACATTCAGATTGGTCGATGCCAGAACATTCATTTGGCTTAGTAAAAGCGATGGCAAGCGGTTTCTCACCAAGTTGCTCACTATGTGACCATTCTTTCCATGCCCATCAAAGACTCCACAAAACAGTCCATCTTCTTTTCCATAGCCCTGGAGTGTGGAACAATCAAAATTTTTGGTAAATTAGGATCCCAGTTACAAGGATATAAAACTCTCTTCTAATCAGAATTTAACTTACGATCCCGACTACAAGAATATGGAGATTTCAGTGTGATGTATTGTTAATCACGGACGATCCTCCTCATCCTGCAATCTAGTATTGCATTTGTTGACCATCTTAATATTTCAACAAGATTGGGATGGTGAATGATCAACTATGTTTTCAGTTGAAAATTAATCTGATTAACATACTACTGGTATATTAGGCTTGATAACATGAAAACTGTATGTGCCCAAGATACCATTTATATGCTTAAGAGTGAAACAAACTCAACTGCAGTACTGATTCACTCAACAGCAGTACCATAATGTCCATATGGTCATGGATTTTAACAACTAGAATTTACAGATTATAATCTAAAAAAATATATCTGAGATTTAAGACATGCTAAAGATAAATGGCTTGCACCATGCCAAATAGAAGGTAAAATAGAACAGAGAAAAAGAAACTTCATGATCTAAAAATTCAAAGATAAACATAACATAACCCACTGAACCATAGGTGACATGAGTGCGATTAAGAAGCAGCCTTTGACATACCTGGTAGATGATGGCAGCATCTTGGTTTAATCCTTTGCTGCCTACCTGAGAATGAAGAGAATTAAGCCTAGTCATTCCATTAGCATTAATAGTCTCTTCAATGACTATCACCTTTTCATGGCTATTCTCGTTCTCTTGAATACTCGAAGATGCAACGGATATGCAGATTCCCATTTCTAGCTGATACAATTCTGTTATCCTATTCCAAACTTATAGAATCCAATGACCAGTAAAGCAGTCTCCTGCACTAAAAATATAAGAACCCCAAGAAGGCTTAAGCCAGCAATAATATGTATAGTAGAAACAAATGGCTCCCAATGAGCTGAAAACAAAACTTGGTTCAATAATTCACATTTTTAAATTGTTGGGCATTATTTTAGACTACCTCAAGATTCACTTAAAAGGGCAGATGAGGTGTTCCCATGTAGGATTAGTATCTTATGTATATTAAAAAGTAAGTACAATAATGGATTCTTTTAACTAGCATCTTAGTAACTATGATGCAAACATGCCAAACTATACGAAGAATATATAGTTTTTTAATGAAAGTCTAGTTTAATAAATTGTAACTTTATAGGACTTTCAACAGAATTCCCATGATTTCACACACACACAAAAAAAAAAAGAGTTCCCATGAGCCAGTAAGTTGGTTTTGATCAGATGAATTAGGTGATTTTAGATCATCTGATCAGATAGACTTCTCCTGGTTGTCTATAGATTGTTAACGTATAATGGTGACCAGTTCCCTCAATGTGTGGATCTTGTTAAACTTGACATTTGGCACTACATGATTGAATGCTAAAGAAATGATTCATTTTGGGAAGGAAAAAACCCAAGGGAAAGGATAAGACCTTTCAAACGTTTATTCTATGTGACACTGAAAGGTACTAGTGAAAGTTAGTGAGAGAAGCAGACATCATTAGAAAAATAATCAACCACTTGACTTTTCTAAATATAGAACTTTAGGTGCACATGAAAGGGCAAAAGGGATAAAATATTGTTTAAACATTTTGATCAATAGAATATTGTTTCAAGACTTGAAAGTTTCAAAAAATAGATTCAACCCATAATTCTGACATGACATATGTACTATACTGTGTAGTATGATGAGATACTAATTCAATTTGATTAGAGCAACAGTCTTATCAACTTATCTGGCTTTTGGCAAAGCAAAGGATCTTTCTACAATTAGTATTTTAAGCTCCATTGAGTCAATCTTCAACCCATTTGTTATCTAAACAAAGGGTGATCATTTTTAATTTCCTGTCATCAATAAAGTAGTACTTGAATATAAGTAAAATACAAGAAAAATGGGTAAGATTGCAGAAGATACACCATGCTATATGCCAACATATCAAAAATAATTGCTGACCTTTGTGTCTGATGAGAAATGTTTTAACATTAACTCCGCCAGTGTTGAGCTTTTGGCCTTGAATTGCCAGCACCAAGCCCAGGATAAAGGAGAATGGCTTGGTTTAAAAACTTTAACAAATTTAAGATTAGAATCAACTAAATAGGAAATATTTCAAAGATAAATTCTTATTTGGAGATCCAAAGGAGAAAGAAACATGGAAATAAAAGAGCACATATCAACCTGTATTTTAGTCCATACTCACAATATTAAAGTTCTCATCAAATTCCAATATTTCACGACTCTAGAGAAAATTGCTATAACATCTTATTAAGAACTCCAATTCATTGAGGAAGCCATAATTTATGTTTTTCACATTATAAACATAATAATCCTTGTACAATATTGCAATCCTACTCTGGAAGCTTCAATATTAAAGCAGATTCCTGCGCACCTATGAAGTAAATCCACGGTGCATCATTTGCATTCATGAAAGCCAAACTTGTACCTCAGCAATGCATTGAAGAAGGTCAAGATGTTTAGATCTAGGCATTAGATTATCAATTAGATAAAACATTAACATTTGTACATTGAAATTCATATCTAAACATCCACAGTTCCACACCTTTCATTGTGAATAGGTTACAGCTTCCACAATTTATATTCATACCAAAAAAAAAAAAAAAAAAACACTTCCACAATTTATACAGGATAAAGAAAGATGACAGATTTCTTGTCAAACTACAGATGAGCTTCTGTTCAGTGAACACAGCACCTAAGAATACAAAGCAGGGAACCAAAAGCAGCATGCAACTACCGCAATTTCTGATGGTCTCATTGGCTGGGTACAGGAACGTTCTCGTCACCAGGAGTGGATTCAGCTGCCAGTGACTTCTTTGCGAGGGACTTAGGTATGTCGATGTCATCTTGCACACACCGTTGCTGAGGGTGTGAAAGCAGAACACACATGTGACGGAAGAGGACACGAGTAAGTCCCTGCCCACTCTCAAAGATGTAGCCCTCATACTCACTAACATGCTCAAGAGCGTCCACAAGTGCATCGTAGACCTTCTGGGGGCAATTCTCGTGACTGGGCTTGTCATGGAGATACATAACATCCAAGGTGAAGAGTTTCTGGTTTGCAGGCCACTGATATTGTGGCTGAACAGAAGACCTGCAGTAGATGAGGATCTGAAGATGAGAGATTGTTAATACATGTCAGATTTTACTGGAGGCATAAACAAATAAAATTGAACTATAGTGACCATCCATTAAAACAGTATTCACTATTTTGTCACAAATCAGACAATAATAAGTGCACTCTTAATCTAAAGTAGATGATTTCATGCCATGCTAAGGCATTTATGTTCAACACTATATGCACACCATTATGACTGAACATGACAGAGCTAATTTTCAATCAATCCCTGTAATGTATAACTAAATATAGGACATGCACACTACAGTTATTTATGATAATAATCAAACTCCTTTTTTTATGAATGTAATAATCAAACTCTTTTATTTAACAGGTTTAATAATATATGCCAAATATAGGACATGGACAATGTAGTTTATTTGTGATAATACAATTTATATTATAAATATACACTATCTAGCACTTTATAAGATTATTCCCACCATTACCATCAGGTGCTTGCAAGACCACCATAATTTGCATAACCTATAAGGGAGAGGAACTTCTCCACAACACTATTTAACTGCACTGCGAATCAGAGAAAATATCCACCCTTTCCCTCCCTCCTACTCCTAAATAAAACATCAACTGAACGGCCCAAAGGATAGACGAAAGTCAAGCTTCTCCCAACCTACATCTCTCAGGGCAAAAAGAATAGATTTATCAGAAAAGAAAACTCATGTAAAAAAAATAAATAAATAAATAAAAAATTGTAATGTGTGAATGTTTATGCACTTTACTGATAAAAAAATTAAATATTTTGTAATGTGTCTAAGTTTATACACTACTGATAAAAAAAATTTGCAAAGTGTGAATGTTTATATACAATTTACTGATAAAAAAAATTGTGATGTGAGGATGTTTATACACACTTTACTGATAAAAAAAATTGTGATGTGATTGTTTAAACACACTTTACTATTCCAAAAAAAATAAAAATTGTGACGTGTGAATATTTATACACTTTATTGATCAAATTTTTTTTTTTGTGATATGAATGTTTATACACACTTTTGTGATAAAAAAAATTGTGATGTGTGAATATTTATACACCTTACTAATAAAAAAAAATTGTGATGTATGAATGTTTATACACACATTACTGATAAAAAAAAATTATAATGTGTGAATGTTTATACACACTGTACTAATAAAAAAAAAATTGTTAGGTGTGAATGTTTATGCACAATTTACTGATCAAAAAACAATTTTGTGATTTTTGTGTTTATACACACTTTACCGTTAAAAAGAATTGTGAAGTGAGAATGTTTATATCAGTGTTATTAAAGGCGACCGCCTAGGCGCCTAGGCGGTATCCCAAGGATCCAGGCGATGCCCGCCTAGGCCGATTACGCCTGGGCGACCGCCTGAATACCTGGGCGACCGCCTAGGCGATTAGGCGACCGCCTAGTCGCCTACTTTGCCTGGGCGGTCGCCCGGATGTTAATTTTTTTAAAATATTAATTAATATATTTATTAAGTTTTAAACAAAAAAATAGATAAAGGGAATTTGGTAGACCTACAACTTCAA
>JAUPMG010000010.1:2293596-2304168 GCA_031762675.1 Pachysandra terminalis
TATGTGTATGTGTATCATATAAAAAACATGTTAATTTAGCATATTTTGACCTTATCTTTGCATAAAAATAGGTATTGATTTATGTATCCATTGTTTTCCTTCCGTATCCACCCGTATCCATGATTTTTACAACGTATCCAGCGTATCCATGTCGATACTCGATACGTATCCGTTTTCGGGCCGACCGATACGTTACCTCGATACCATATTTTGAGCCAAGAATAAAACAGAGGCAGTGGAAAAGAACGAAAACTGGCAGTCATGGGAAGAATACTCAAGAAATCAATGATTTGGAATTACTTGCAAATATTCATCTCGCAGGCTTGCTGATTGCATTTGGTCACGCTCCAAATAAGTTGATTCAATCTCAGACATCAATAGAGCTCGGACAACTGATATTTCGCGTTCTGCAAACCCATGGAGCTTAACCCTTGCAACCTGAAACACAATACAGCAATAAGAAGAAAGTGAAAGCAAAGAAGGAATCACACCTAGTTTAACAAAAGTACCTCCATGAGCATTGATTCCAGGGATTCAACAGTCCCTTTCTCTTTGCAAGTTGAAGTCATTATATATGCCTTCATAGGACGAACTAGAACATCTGCGGCAGAAGAGCATGAGAAATATGGTGGGTCCTTTCTACGAGATATTTTAAAAAACCTCTGGTTTAAAGCATAATGGAACATTGCTTCTGCTAATGAATCTCTGTAGTCCTTCACTGTCTTCAGCTCGCCCACTTGCATTTTACAGCTGATCATAACTGCAGACTGTTCCAAGAGAACAGAGTCAAAAGTGATATCTCCTCATGGTGTTTTAATATAAGTGCTCTCTATTCATAGGGAGCTATGTGAACTGACATGTGCAAGAACAGATTACTGACCCCAGCAGCCTCAGATTCAACAAAGCATGAATAGCGAGGCTCATCATGTAATGGGACACGGAAGCATGGTATAAGTGGAGGGCCAGGAGCAGACACTTTTTGCCCGAAATGAGTCCTTATCAATTCAACGACACTCTGCATAAAAAGATAACTGAACTTTCAACAAAGTTGGCCACATAAAGTACAATGGAATTTTGCAAATCAGATCAAAACCAAAAAAAAAAATCAATATATCCATACCTGTGTATCAGAAAAATCCCCAACAGCAATCACTGCCATATTGTGTAAGTGGTACCACTTCTGATAAAATTTCTTGACGATCTCTGCAGAAACTGTCCGGATCACTTTCTCTGACCCAATAGGCTGGCGCTCAGCATACTGCAATCAACCTCATACAAGGAAACAAATACAATATGACAAGCCATGATCCGATCCTAGACACATTTGACATGAAATTTAAAATATTGAGTTCTATATAAGTTTTAAGTGCCTTGATAATGATAGCAGATAAAGAAAGTCTGCATTATTTAAATTGTTCACCAAAAGTCTTAGCTGAGATATTTTCAGAGCACCGGAATTCTAAACTTCAATTTAACTCGTAATAACCATCAGAACCTTATTTTAATTATTTAAGGTTATTTAAATTCAGTAAATGGCATTTTTCTTTTTTACTTTTTTTTTGTTGAATTCCATCTAAAATAATTATAAAGCAATATTTTTTTCTTTCCAAAACTGAGAGTTGACTTCCTCTTTTTGCTACTGGGTGGATGACCACCACGCATATTTTAAATTAACATCTTTCAGGTTCAAATATTATGGCTCCTCAAGTGATGACCAAAAAATATGAACTGCTAAATATTTTACTCACTCAAAGGCAACTGCTAAATATTTTAATGTGAAAGATCGTGATAGCCTATGGAGAAGAGTAATTGTGAGTAAATACGGATGTGCACCTGGCGAATGGGAAGTGGGAACAATCAGATCGTCATATGGGATGCGGTTGTGGAAAGTCATTTGGAGAGTTAAGGAGTGTGGCTAACTCTTTTAAGGTTGGAATCAGTATCAAGATTGGATGGGGAGATAGGGTGAGGTTTTGGGAGGATTGATGTTGTGGTGACAGTCCATTAGCTCAAAAGGATAGTAACTTGTATTTGGTTGTGCTAAGTGGAGCCTGTTGGACTAGTGACCTTATTCAGAGGGGAGGAAATGAGGTTGGGTGGACTCTGCAATTTCAAAGGGCATTGTTTGACAGAGAAATGGAGTCGGTCGAAGCTCTTACGACGAATTTGGAAGGTGTTAGCTTTGTGGAGGGTCTGGATAGAAGGTGTTGGTTATGGGAAGGGAATGGAATATTCTCAAAGAAGTCATTCTATGGGATTGTTGCTCCTAACTGTGGAGAGTTTCCTCTAGCTCGACTGATTTGGAACTCTTCCAATCCATCTAAGGTCGCATTTTTCATGTGGTTAGCAACTTAGAACCAAATCTTAACAATCGATCATCCCATTTCATAAAAATGATACATTCCAAACAGGTGTTGCACATGTAAAAAGGACGCTAAGATAGTAAATCACCTCTTGGTTGATTGCGACTTAGCAGGAGGACTATGCTCTGTCTTTATTGAGGGGTTTGGAATTAAATGGGTTATGCCAGAAGGGTTCAGGAATTTATTGGGCACTTGGGGCTGGAGAAAGAGGAAGAGTAGACGTGATATTTGTGGATTTTGTGTCCAGATGCTATTTGCTGGTCTATTTGGTGGGAGACGAATAGAAGATTTTTTTATGACAAAGAAACGGGTCTAAAGGTTCTTAAGAGACATGGTCTATCTTTTTTATTTCATTGGGTAATGGCTTTACAAGATTTTTCAGATTTGAGCTTTTCGGACTTTGTAAATGGGTGAAGGGAATTATAGTCTTTTTGGGGGGTTCTTTGTGAGCATATATACTGTATAGCTCATACCTTTAACATTAATACAAGTATAACTTTACATATCAAATATGTGTGTGTGTGTGTGTGTGTGTGTGTGTGTGACTCATTCAAGGATAGATACACCCCATGAGTTTGGTGATATCATTATATACATATTATAAGAGCTCTCAAGGGTTCAAAATGAAAATTTCAGCCTCTTCAGTATTCAAACCTGTATGCTCTCTACGAGAGAGAGCTTCACAAGCACATTAAAGTACGTACAGCATGCGATATGACAAAATAGTCGAATTTTTTGGCAGTACCTTCGATCCTTCCATCATCAGAACCCAACGAGCATCCTGCATTCGTCCAGTAGCATTCCGTGTTCCTCTGTATTCTTCCATGACAGCCCCTCTTTCTTTGTCTAAATCAACAGCTGAAACTCGAACCTACAATACACAGTGATTTGATCAACAAGAAACCAGAGATTATAAAAGCAACAGACTTCTAATCACAAAGAAAGTTGTTGATACCTCAGAGCTAAATTCTGCCAAGACTGATATGGCTTGAGATAAGATGTCAGGCTTGTCGACAGGAACAAGCAACTCATAAATGGTTTCATCAGCTGATGTAGATGCATTCTGACATGCACCAAACTCTGCCCCAATGCTTTCAAGAAATTTGACTATATCATGATTTGTGTATTTCTTAGTGGCACTAAATGCAAGATGCTCAACTATGTGCGCAACTCCACGCTCATCCTCCTCCTCCAAAACTGAGCTGCCATGAATTGAAGAAGCGCACTTTTTAGTATTTTAAGAGAACAGAAATATGTAGAACTGAATAAAAATGAAATGGCTTTAAAGAAGAGTTAGAAAAAAGACCAAATCCTTAATTGCTTAGCTAGATAGACTTCATTGAAGATGTACTGCAAACTAATACTAATATCTGCCACAATTAAAATAGTCTAGACAAATAAATACAATAATAGGCAATTAATCAACCCAGATAAGATGATAAGCAGTATAAATTCTACCAGGCAACTTGCGTTTTAATTCTACGATTGAATGCCCTTTTTCAGACATGAAAGTCACTGAGCTCCTCCATCACGCATGAGCAGCTCTGCAAAATCTAGTCTTCTCTTCTTCCCCTGACAGGCATGATTGGACATTCTCCATGTGCACATTCAGATGAAGTGAGTAAATTACGATGTCATGTACTCCAAAAATGGAACCCATCAATTTCAGTATGCTGGATTTATCTCTTAGAGGACTGATGTGGCTCACATGCCACGTCAGGGTCCTTGATAGTTACCATGTGCATAAAGGATTCAAACATGGGTACATTGGGTAGTTAGAATTAAGTTGGTAACTACCCATAACTTCATTAGTGGATGATGTGGCGAGTTATGAAAGAGTTTTATTCCATTAGGTAACTGCTCTCATAACATTTTTTTTTTTGATAACTTGGGTGTCCAGGCCTTAGGCCCGACTAATCCCAAGTAGGAGACTTGCGCAGCAACCCACCGCCACGACCTCCCACTAAAATCCGAACCTACCGAACTGGGAAATCGAACTTGAGACCGTGCGCCTAACCCACACAATCTCCTATTCGCCCTTACCAACTGAACAATCCACACAATATTTCTGTTCCCATTATAACATAGTTTTTGATGGGAGAAAGTAGATAAAGTTTCTTTTTTGAGAATACAAATCCCTAGTCTAACACTGGAGCCTTCGATTTCCATCAAATCTCAACATAGAGATTTGCTTAGACTCATGGTTTCACGGATCGAACGATACCAGTCCGGACTGGCCGGTCCGGACTGGGACCGGACCATATCGGTTCGGTTCCAACCCGCGATACATAGGAATGTATCGCTGGGTTATGGACCGACAGTCTGGTGACCGGTCCCGCTGGTCCTTGACCTCCGGCGCTCCGACCACCGGTCCCTCCGGTCCGGCGTCCGGTACTGCCGTTCCAGCGCCAGCCTTAAAACCTTATTTTTATTTTTTTTGCTTTCTGTACCGGAACTGGACGGGATCGGTCCGGTCACCGGTTCCGGTATTCTAAACCTTTGTTAGACTAGAAGACTTGCTCCATAAGAAACTTGTAGGAAGACAAGCCAAAATAAATTATTGCACGGGTGTAACTCTGGGATATACTTGATTATCTTCTTCATCAGATTGCAGTCAACAACAACAATAGCTGGAGGTAAATCTAAACTTCCAATTCAAATTTATGCTATTATATAAATAACGCTTACACGGTATTCTTGGTGAATCCAATTTACCAGATTCATTCAATGAGATCATTCTACGAATGTATACCAATCACAGGAAGTACGGGAAAAAAAAAAACTTAATTCAGAAATAAACAAAATCAAAATAATAAGCGGAACTAGTGAAACCTAAAAAAGAAACTTCAAATCTTCTTTTACCCAAAATTCCATCAAACCCCACTACAGAACAACAATACTAAAAGGTTAAAAGCAT
This sequence comes from Pachysandra terminalis, assembly GCA_031762675.1. Lineage (NCBI taxonomy): Eukaryota > Viridiplantae > Streptophyta > Magnoliopsida > Buxales > Buxaceae > Pachysandra > Pachysandra terminalis. The sequence goes on from JAUPMG010000010.1 coordinate 2,298,877, forward strand.
ACAGAAAGAAAAGCAATTGGTATCTAATTTTTTTCATTTAGCAATCGAATTCACCATAACTACATCACAAAATTCAAAAAAGAACAACAACGTACCGAATTGAGCAAAACTACCGAGAAAATCGATCAAGAGCACAAAATGAATTCTTAGAAACACTACTACCCATAATAAATCCGTCAATCACATAGAAGAAACAGTAGCAGCACTTACCCGACCCTTACAGCAAGCGCGAGAGCCGCTCGCATTCGGGGCTTCGGATTGGATCGGACGTAGTACGAGAGGCCATTGTCGAGCTTTCCGTAGTCTACTCCAACTGGGTTTTCTGCAAGAACATCGTCCATGGATACATTTACGAGCTTCAGAGACCGGAAACCGTGTCTCTGTACAATCTGCGAGGTCTCTACAGGAAGCAAATCCATCTCTCTCTCTCTCTCTCTCTCTCTCTCTCTGCTCCAAAAGCAAAAACTGCTTTTCTTCTTTGTTTTTCCCGGTCCTTTTTCACTGTTGCAATTCTCAATGCATTTCTCTTGACCAAATACTTAAAGCATATTTATACCATTAGGACTTGTTATATGCATATTTGCATACGAAAAATTTCAGATTCGCTTCCATTGATCAAGAAACCAAAATTTAAGTTCAATTTAATCCTTTTTCGTTTGTAAAATCCTAATTATACCCTCGCAAGTAGGGATGGCTAGGGCGGTCAACGAGACGAACTAGACTCGGGCTCGGCTCATGCGTGTCCAGCTTGAGCTTTATAATTAGGCTCATGACCCGAGTTTGAACTCGGAAAAAAAGCTCATTATCTTAATGAGTTTGAGCTGAGTTTAGATAGACTCGACTCAGCTTATATACAAAATTATGCATCTATTGAACTATCCATGTGGCTGATTTGAAAAACCTCACAGCCCAGGCATAACGACGCACTTATCAGGGACGAGCTCTACTCCGAGCTAATAGCCCGCCATTCGGGCTTCCCATTGGGAACTCACTATGCCAAAAGGAGAGAAACCTCATCCCTTTCTTTCCCTTTTGTGCCCCGTGTCGTCACACGGGAGGGACGGGCATGGGGACATACACAAGATCTTATAAACTTGTTCTGATCTAGGATAATAAACTCATGAGCTTGGTCTTACTTCAACATCAATAAAGAAAATGAGGCTTTCATCTCCAAGTTTAGTTCTGACACTGCTCGCTTATTTTTAGGTGTGAAGCAGTGTCAAACCAAAATACCCAACAAGCATTACCTCTCCATAAAAAGGAAGTGATCCAGCCACACCGTCTAATATGGCCAATTTGTTACGAGTTCACTCTAGCACTAGCCCTACTTTTGACATCCCCTTGTAGTTAAGGTAACGACTTCGAACATGGCTAGTTCCTATAATGTGATGGGGAATGTACAAGGTCTGGGAATGAATTCACCGCCATATGGCTGAGACTGCGGGCATGGCTAGTTCCCTTAGTGTGACGGGCAGTGTGTACAAGGTCCAGGAATGAATTCTCTGCCATATGGCTAACCGGCAATTCCGACCTCTTGCAGGCGAGTTGTTAACCCAGATTAGTCTAGACAATCCAACCGGTTAAGTTGTCACCTTTCACCCATTAGGTTATTATACCCAATTATATAAGATAAAATATGTAATATAACATTTTCTATTTTTTTTTCTTTTATCAATATAAAGTAAATTATTTTGATTTTGATTTTGATTTTATATTTTTCTCTTTTATTTATTTAATATTTATTAGTAGTCTTTTGATTTTCACTGTATATAATTGATTAAATTGCTCATTTTCGTTTGACCCGGTGGTTGGGTTAACCCGAGCTAGAGTCCAGTGGTTGAACCAGTTTGAACCGCTCAAAATACCTTGACGAGATTGGCACCCCGGACCTGGTTTGAAGATGAGCGTCTGTATATAGAACAGCATAGTTCCGGATTCAACATTTTAGCGCGAAGAACGGTTAGCGTTCTGTCGCCGGAGAGGCGTAGGTTACGAGAAGCTAGAAAAACAGCTTCGAGATAACTTAAAGAGCCAGCAACTGCTAAAAGACGCCGGCCATTCCAAACTGCAAACATCTTAGAAGAACAATGCTTATCCTACACCCCTTCGCATCGCCATTTCAACGGCCGAAGACTCCGTTCTACGATTTTTCCCGCCAAATCCGCAGTTATGTTTCGGTTTCAAATGTTTTGATTTCAATCCGGAGCTGTACTCGACCCAAAACATCTTGCTTTGTTGCGAAAGCAAATGGGAGTGAATGGAGTAAAACCCAAAAACTGCAGAATGAAATTGAAGAAGAGCATGATGACGACGACGAGGATGAAGAGATTTTATCTCACAGTGGATTCAGTGGGAAGGAAGAAGAAAAGGATTACGATCGAGACCCTGAATTCGCCGAGATCCTTGGTAATTTTCTGGAAGACCCACAAAAGGCGCAGTCTCGAGTAAGCTTCTACAGTTTGAAATTCCGTGAGAGTCTTAATGGGTTTTTATTAATCTTAACGTGTGTGTGTGCTTCTACAGTTTGAAATTCTGTGAGAATCTTAATGGGTTTTTATTAATCTTAATGTGTGCGTGCTTCTACAGTTTGAAATTCTGTGAGAATCTTAATGGGTTTTTATTAATCTTAATGTGTGTGTGTTTGTGTGTTTCTTGTGTGGGTTGTTAAAAAAATTCCCAGTGAGTTGTTTGTGAAAGCAACTTTGATGAAATGCAGAAGCCCCATTTGATTATAAGAATTTAATTTCCAGCTTTTTTATTTTATGTGTTTTTCTTATTCAGAGTGCTCTTGTGTCTTTTCAGATATATATTTTTAGCATTTGACAGATTCCTTTTATTATTATTTTTTCCTTAATGGGCATGCTGTAATGGATCTTTTAGCTGGAGGAGAGAATAAGGAAGAAAAGGGGCAAAGTATTGCAGACAAAAACTGGTTCTTCAATACCCATGAAAGTGACATTCAACAAGTAAGTTTCGAAAAAAGTATATATGCGTACATGCTTATACCAACATGCTTATTATATGAACATGATTAAATTGTCTTCAAGAAGAATACATTTATATGCAATATACGTACATAGATTAGTATATGTATGTACACACATATGCATGACAGATTCTATTGTGCTCCAGCTTGTGTAAAGTCAAATCTATTCTTAGAGCAGCACCAAGCTGGTATTGATTCTTCCATTTTGAAATAAATTACTCACTCCACTTTGCAAAAGTTCTTGAATGGAAAGATTGATGCAGATGTTCATGACAACTTGAAACGAGTTAATGAAGTCCATGTTATTTGTCAAGTGAAGTTGACGGTTTTTTATATATCAATGGGGTTAGATGCTTCGATGCTTCAATCTCTTTATATTCTATGTGTTAGTACTAAAGTCAGCTAGAATAACATTGAAATGAAAGTTCTAACTATCATGCCAAACACAATCATGTTGACTAAACCAATCTTGGGAGGTTCTAAGATCAGCAATCTTGTCTTTGTTTACAATTATTCATGTTTCAGCGACACAAGGATGACAATGTCTAAGTTTCTGTCAACTCATATTTGGTTGAAATCTATGTTAGATGGGCTCAGGTGTGGTGCTGAGTTCAGTTGTGTGGCTAGTTGTCAAACTCGTCTAATCCCTATGTCATAGGATACGGGAACTCAGCCTATACACAACATTTTGAACTAATTTTAATTAAGGCGCACCAAAATATGGTACTACCTATACACCATATCATTTTTTATAAATTTAAAACTTGATAACTAAAGTATATTATGAAGATATAGGAGGCATCTCGTTAGAATAAGGGAAATAGCTGTAAAAATTGGATACAGCTATGACGACATGAATCCCAGACCCATACCCGTGTCGCATGGTGTCGACACGGGTACTTTAGGTGAGTAGAAAAGTCCATGTAACATAGATTGGGATAGACGAACGTTTTAAGAGGCAGATTGCTGTTAGTGCCATGATCTACTCGATCTTTTGCCACAAATCGTGAGTGGCTCCATGTGCCTCTTGAAAATATTCAAATGTTAACAATCTATAAAATAATTAAGGAGTTTTTGCAGGAAACTTCTGGGTAGCTATTTCCCATAATAGGGAAGCACAGAAAATAAGTCCTAGCAATTCTCCAATTATAATGATCTTCACCCATTACCCATTTGTTTAAAGAATGTGAACAACTTCCTTTCTGTACATTCACATGCATTCTCCAAGCATGCCTTTTAGAGAACCCCGCTCTGCTTTGTGCCTAGAATGTCAGACAGATGAAGCCAATAAGCCTGTTAAAAGAAACTTTAAGCCATCCAAAAATTGATGTTATATTAGGTGGATCATTAATACACTTAATGATATAGTGTTGAATATCTACTTCTAAATAGTCCATATTGGATTCTCCACTAATTTTTCTCCCTATTTATTAAAATGTCCAGCTAGAATAGCATAATAGCATGGCATAAAATGCATTAATGCTTTAAGACATATATACCTAGGTTTCATGTAGGAGATAACGATCTTCTTGTTTGAAGCATAATCTTTTTGTTTGATAACTTGCTCCAGTAAAGTTATATGTTAAAAGTTTTTTTTTTTTTTAATTTTTTTTCTGATAAGTAAATAAAAATTTATATCAATGTAAATGGATCTTGTCCATTGTGTGAACTATACAGTAAATATGAGAGGCTCAAGGCCTATAACAAGACCCAGACCCAACAATCTATAGATCACCCCATGTATGCTCAAAATCCGAAAATCCTATATCAGAAAAAGCATGCAATGACCTTGCCCATTGAAAAATAAGGGACAAGGCTTGCCTCGTAAGAGATTGAAAATCCGCTTCTACGTCTTCAAAAAGTCTTCTATTCTGTTCCTTCCAAAAGGGTTCATTAACCATTTAAAATGCAACAAAAGCTGTATAACCAAAAAAAAAATTGATTAGCTGATTGTACATCTAGATATCATATATGTTATCACATTCGTTTCTGTTGGGAACTCTTTCTCTTCCATTATTTTTATCAAGATTGCTTTGGTGGCTTTTTGATCATCCTGTTGTATGAGCTACTTTAACTCCTACGTAGGGCTACAAGTAGGCGATCATGATGCCCTTGGGTTATGGATATGCTTAGATGGAACTTGCTAGGAATTCATTTAATGGATGTATCTCATTTCTATTACTTTTCATTAACTTACTAAGACAGGCATTTAACAGATTCAATTTCTCGAACTCATATATATGGTTTGAGTTCTACAATGTGCCATTAACAAAGGACGTTTCCTTAATTTGCGATGTAAGTGGCTT
>JAUPMG010000010.1:2315689-2329563 GCA_031762675.1 Pachysandra terminalis
CCATCTGTAGATCGGGTGTCATTACTTAACATATAATTAGCAGTCATGATTTCAAGAACAAATTTACTCTAAATCTGTAAAAAATTAGTTCAGTCGTAGATCGGAGTTTGATTTGTGTTTTCGTACACAAATCCGGTGAATTGCCACCTGTTTTGGGCAGAAATCCCAAAAAAATAGGAAATGGGAGAGAAGTTTTGAGAGAGAAGGAAGGTTAAGGGGAAATCATCTCGATTTGGGGCAGATTTCCCCTATTAAACACGATATGTTGCACGTATCGAGCGACACGCGCGACATGTAGTCGAAATTATAAGTTTGCCATTTTACATCAATGTCGCTATGAGCGAAATGTCGGCGACATCTGCGACATGTTGGCGAAACCAGGGTGTAGCGATTTACACCCTGATTTCGTGTCGCCCACCTCGGAAATGGACATTGCAAACACTGTTCCTTTCTTACTTGTTTAGTTTATTATATATTTTTTTGTTTGGGCATCATGGCCCTCCCTTCATTGGGATCTGGTTATTTGAATTTGGATAGGTAAATAATTAAATAAATAAATGAATTATTTACTTATTGCCACATCATCCGCTTGGAATCCACTTCTTGCTATGGTACCAATTCTCATAGGATTGGGATTCTGCTATTGATGCCTATATTATTCCCCGCTGGACTGATAAAAAAAATCATTATCAATTCTTTTCCTTCTCTTTCTTTTGTATGGCATTACATCACCGGCAGGGATTCAGCTTCTGGCGCCTGCGCTCATTGTCACAGGAGTGGGTTCTAGTGTTGATGCCCCATCCTATTTTTTTTTTTGCTTTTTGGTTCTTGACGCCCCCATTAGTCCTCTCAGGACTAATAAGTAGTAATTATCTCTTCCCCTCTTTTTATGCTAATCCTTATGGCAAGGCAGAAGGATCATCATAGGCCAGCTCTCTTGGAGGACTCGGACGAGGATGGTGCTCCTTGTCCTTCAACAAGTTGTGCAGATAGTCATCTTATTGATGATTGGCTTTGGAAGAGAGTACCTCCTAGCCCCGTCACGCTAGAAGGTCCTGTGAATGTGAAGGCATGTCTTTTCCCGCCACCAGATGCCGTCACGGGTATAGATCCTCCTTTGACATCTATCACTCGTATTAATTTCCAGTCCGGGGCTTATCCTCCCAGTCATGTGCGATTTAAGACGCATCCCGGTCATCCCACCAGTTGGCGTGGGTTGTGCCAGGATATTCTGGATATTGATATTTTTCGTTAAAAGCTTCGGAAGTGCGGTCTGAGAGATGCTATCTAGGTGTGCGCGGAGTTGAATTTTATTGTTGATAGAGAAGCGATCTTTCAGTTGATTTGTCGCTGGAATACTACTACTCATACCTTTGTGGCAGTTTGGGGTGAGTTTTCCCCTTCTCTGGAAAATGTTAATGTGTTACTTGTTCTGTTGGTTGTTGGCGATACTGATTCTACCATCCTAACTCCTAGTTCTGATGAGCTGTTCATTATCAGGTTATTAACCAAGGCTCAAGTTCTGGCAGCTACTCCTTCGAAGGATTCTTCTCGTTCTAGTTCGCAGGAGTCGAAGGCACATTCTTCTTTCAGTGGCTGGATCCGTCACTTCTTCAAGGACATTAAGCAGACGAAAAGCAAGGACGATGTTCCCTAAGAGTCCGTTGGTGTTGGGTATTCTGCGAATTATATGTTCGAGGCTTTTCTTGCTCTCTTCCTCTCGAGATATCTCTTCGAGGGTTTGCCAAATGAGAAAGTGCAGGATCGTCACTTCCTTATGACGATACGTATGGCATAGGGTGCCCGATTTCCCCTTGCAACTATGTTCTTGGGTACTCTTTATTACAGGATGAACCTGTTGGTGGAGGATCTGTCCTCCTCTTGTGGTAGGTATGACATTGAATCATTTGTTCTCATTGTCTCTCTACTGCTTTTTATATTTGAACGATTCAAGGAGTATTGCCCTTGTCCTCATACATTCTCGGATGATGGCGGGTAGCACCTGCGAGTAGTGCTCTTGGTAGATGATGAATCACAGTTCGTATTCCACCCTTATCTCGAGGTATTGTCAGGCATAGAGTCCGTTGGTTATCAGACCAAGTTCACATCGAGTGTTGTGCCCTTCAATAATCGAAATCACATATCATTCGACTTTATGTCGTATATCATGAGTGTTTCCGGGTTGCCTTCCAGCTTGAGTTGAAGGAGATAATGTTTATGTTCCAGAGGCCTACAAGCCTCAACGTTTTATTCGCCAATTTGGGCTTAAGCAGACGTCTCCTTCGACACCAGTGTTAGATCTTGATACTGAGCGCGCATGCTTTCTATATGCTATGCGCGGTTCCGTGAGTTGTTCCATACCTCGACGCATGAGGTTAAAGTAGCGAGAAGAGATCATTGTCCAGGGTGTACTCCGGAGATGGTGAAGTTTTGGCATAGGTTTTGGCACAATGCTTATGCCTTTGTCAAAACTAAAGGAGCGAGGATCCCACTAGTCTATATCCCTGCTAAGCATGCCAGATCATTGTTAGCAAAACGCCGTTTAAAATGGCGTTTTTTTGAAAAAAACGCGTTTTATTTCATAAACGTTTAAAACTTTGTTTAAAACGTTTTGTAAGCAAACAAACGCGTTTTTATTTGAGATACCGTTTAAAACGCGTTTTTTACGTTTTTTTTTTGAAAAAAACGCTTTTAAAAAAGTTAATGTTTAAAGTTGACCAAAAAAAAAAGTTGTCCGTTGGAAGTTCCTATGACAAATGCGTGCTAGCCGACAACTTTATTTTTGTGTTAAAGGGTTTTATAACAAGTTTCAACAAAAAAAAAATTATTGTTTAATTATTAATACTTATATATATATTGACGTTTTTTTGAACCCGTTTTTTTGAACAAGATACGTATTGAACACGAATTATTTATTAAACGTATTTTTTACGTTTCCGTTTATTTGACCGTTTTTTTGACTACGTTTTTTAAAATTAAAACCGTATTAAACTCGTATTTTTCCCGTTCAGTTTTTTTGACGTTTCACATTTTGCTAACAATGTGCCAGATTGAAGGTACCCTCTCTTTCTGCTTCTAAGAAGACTACTCTTCTAGATGGGGTTTGCAAAGTCTCGGCCAAGACCGCCAACGCATTAGCTTCTTAGGATTCTTTTTGTGTATAAATACACATATGCATATCATTCCCATAACTTTCGTTATCTTGGCTGATTCTATTATCTTCTTGTCCTGTGTCTTATAGGGACAAGTTACTGGTCGCACTGGTTCATCTTCCAAGTGCAGTCAGTGCCATACGGGTAGTCCCCCAGTCTTTGTTCCAGATGAGGAAATACCGACCTCTGATCATGAGGTTTAACGAGATGAAGGAGATGATGTTGATGAGGGCCAAACTCATGACTCTGCCCCATCAATATTGAAGTTGACGTACCAGATCGCATCCTCGGCTCGAGTAGGATGGCGTCAGTGGTATCAGTCTCTCATAGTACTTCCCTTACATCACTCTCGGCTGAGAGGGGTGAGATTTTGATTTCTCTTGCTAGTACATAATTTGTTCTAAGCATATCTTTTGCTTATGTGAAGTAATCGTTTTATCTTTTGTAGGTAAGTCCCCTAGTCGTCAATGTCCTACTCTTGGTGTTGGAGACGCTACTAGTGATACTCCCTTTGCAATGGAGGAGACTCCTATTGCTTCCGTAGTGCCTTCGAGGAAGAGATCATCCAAACGACTAAGGAGGGGGAGTAGTCCTTGCTCTCGCTTAATGTCAACTCCTCCTAGACAGGTGAGAGTGCCTGATCCGATCGTGGATGTACCCCTGGGATCCTCGATCCTTGATGAGGAGGCGTTCCTGCTGTTGACGCTTCTAGTGAGAGTGATCATTCTCATGATTCTATTGATGATGAACTCTTGGATCCAAGAAGTGTGGATGCTTATGCTGATCCCCTCCTTTCTCCTATTGAAGTGGATACTCGCTTCATGTTCATAAAGAAGATCTTCATTCCTTCCGCTTACGACTCTATTCTTCGTAGGATTATTGATTGCTATGGCGATCCTGGTACAGAGATATCTTTTTCCAGTCCTCGCCTTCAATCCTTTTTCTACTCAGCTGTATGTTTGCTGGTTGGACGTCTCCAAGAGACAACTCTCTAGTTTTGCCATGGAGGATCTCCATGACATGTGGAAGAAGCTAAAGGATCCCTTAGCAACAGTGATGAAGATAAATTAGTTGACAGCGCACTTAGAAGCCTTGGGGCACCTAACATGTTATCGAGAGTTGAGTCTTTCTTCTACTACCTGTTAGGACTTAGAGTCCCGCGTGGCCAGTCTCGAGGCTAAGATCGAGGCATTGCGCGCCCAACTGTTAGGAGAAGAAGAAGAGCTATCTGTTGTTAAAGTTAAATTTATAAGTGGTGATGGTAGACTTTCTACTGTACTTTCTACTGTACGTTCAGTCATGGTCCTTTACTGGCGGACCTTCTAGAGGTGCCAACGGCATCGTATTGATGTAGATTGCTGGGTAGCAACACAGATATGCATTTTGTCAATGTTCATTTTTTTTAGTATTTGACATTATGCATGCAGTTAGAAACTCATAATGATAATGAAAGAACTTTCTCTTATTCATGAATTGTCCCTATGGATCTAAGCACAATGATTGAATTATCCCTTTGAACTCAAGCATAAAAGAAAATGAAATAACCTAATCTAGTAAAGGATACAACGTTTACTCTTGGTTAGAGTAATTGCCATAGTAAAGTTTGATCCACTTGGCATTGATTGGATCATTGAGGGGTGTCCCATCCATCTGGCTCAGCATGTAGTACCCGTATGCGGCAACTTCCCTTATGACATAGGGACCTTCCCATTTAGGAGGAAACTTGGGGGTTGACAGATCAGCACGTACATCGGTGGCCGCCTTTAGTACTTTGTCTCCTTGTTTGAAGTCACGACCGCGGACCATCTTGTTATATGCTCTCGAGATATACGTGCGGTATCCAGCTGCCTTCTCTTCCGCATTACTCTTTTCGTCTGTTAGGTCGAGGTCTCGGACTCGTACACTGACGTCGTCAATATCATCATTCTCTTTGGCCGCTGCCAAGGCTATGTGTGCAGACAGTACTTTGATTTCTATTGGCAAGATCGCTCCACTGCCATAAACCAGTGCAAATGGAGAATCCTGGGCAGCAGTTTTCTTTGAGATGCGGTACTCCCATAGCGCCTAGGTAAGCTTCTCGTGCCATGTTCCTCCTTGGTCATGCACCATGCGACTCAAAGGTCTTGTTGGTAGCTTCAGCTTGTCCATTCCCTTTTGGGTAGTAGGGAGTTAACTTGATGTTTTTGATGTTGTAGAGCTATGTCAACAGTCTAATATCCCTGTTGACAAACGGAGTCCCGTTGTCAGATATTATGCATGTAAATCGCCAGATTTTGATTTTCCTCCCATGTCGCTCGACATGGGGGAAAATCAAATTTTTTTAAATTTGTTCCCATTTCTTGAGATTTCACTCTTTTTGGCTCAAATCATCCCCATGTTGTGCTAGATTTGTGTTTGAATCACAAATTTAAATGCATTATAGCAAGTTCTTGAGGATTTTGTTGAGATTCAAGGGGTTTCGTAAAGACTTGAAGGTACAATCCATATTTTCTACTTTTTCCCTTTTAATTCTTGTGCAAACACTATTGATTTATTATATGTTGTCTAATGACACTCGATCTACAAATGGGTGGCATTAGTTTTTTTTTACTGAGAATTATATTTATTTAAAATTTTAATTAAAAAATAATATAAAATACATTTAAAAATATTTAATCACCATATAAGAATCTTATATATAGCCTTATGTAGTATATCATAAAACAAACAATTTTGACATTGTATGTTAATAAATATTAAATATGAAAATGTTTAATTATTTCGAGAAATAAAAAGATTTGAAAAAAGTAAAAAAAATTGAAGTAAATATTTTATGTTAGTACATATTAACTGTGAAACTGTTTAATTATTTTGAGAAATAAAAAAAATTGAAAAGCATATTGAAAAAATTTAGAACAAGTGCTAAAATTGATTTTTTTTGAAAAAATGGTAAAAATTGAAATAAAAATTGTATATTAGTAAATATAAATTATGAAGTTGTTTTATTGATACCGATCCAAAAAAATTATGAAGTTGTTTTATTGTTCTATCTTTTATTTAATTTATGATTGATGAAATTGTTATGGTATGTATGTTATTTGCTTATTTTCATGACTTTTAGTTGTGAGATGTGCAAATATATAAGGTTATAGCTTAAGTAGATCATATTACATCAATTTTTACACAACTTGCACACTCTCAACGAGTAGGTGAATTTCTCTCAAGCAATGTCTCTTGATATGTAGGCATTTTTATGTGTGCATAATTTGATGTATTTAGACAGTAATTAGGGTTGTTTAAAACTTGCGGGAAAAACCCATCAAAAACCACACATTTCTTTATCATTTCTCCCAGACTTCTCTTTCTTCCTTCATGTTGCTAACATGTTGATAGGTCAACCTGGTGACATGCTAGGCAACATCGACATGGAAAACCTTGGTATCATTAGCAAACTGAAGGTGTGACATATGAACATGCTCATGACCTACTCTAAACTCGCTTATCAGCTCTAGTTTTGAGGCCATAGGCAAATATCGGCTAAGCACATCCCCCACTAGTGTGAACAAGAAAGGGGATAATGGGTCTCCCTGACGTACTCCCTTAGACGAAACAAAATGACCTTTTACACCTCCATTTACCACAAATGAGAATGAGGTATTGCTGACACATCCTCGAATCTAAGTCCTCCAAAGACCACCAAACCCTTTCCCCCCAAGCATTCTACTCTATCGTACACCTTCTCTAAATTCAATTTCAACACCATTCCTTCCTCCCCCCTTTTGATCCTATCCTCTACCACTTCATTTGCCACTAGCACACTATACATACTCTGCTTTCTTGAGATAAAAGCACTTTGATTGTCAGATATGATACCCCCAATTACCTTTTCCAACCTGCGGGTAAGGACTTTAGAGATAATTTTGTACATACTAGTGATTAGGCTAATGGACCTAAAGTCCTTGATCTCCCCACCATCTTAGGAATAAGCACCAAAAACGTGGAGTTGGTAGCTTTGTTCACCACTCCTGAACTATGGAACCCATGAAATATTTCCATGACTTCTCCTTTACCCTACTCCCAAGTCCCAACTAGTGGAAGAATGCCATTGTGAAACCATCTGGACCCGGTGCTTTATCCTTATTCATTTATGCTACTGCCTCCCAGAACACTCTCCACCCACACCCTCTCCTCCTTCGTAATCCTGTCCGAAACATCAAACTTCAAGTTTCGTTCTGATCGATATAGTGATGCATAAAATCTCTCCAACCCCTCCACAATTCGGTCATTATCATCAATCACCTCTTCTTCCACCTCAATTTTCTTCAAATAATTTCCTATTGCCCTCCCTTTTGCCAATTTGTGAAAAAACTTGGTGTTTCAATCCCCCTCTTTTAGCCATACCGCCCTAGACTTTTGCCTCCAGTTGATCTCTTCTTGCTTAAGGACATCCTCCAATTGATCCTTCTTAATTTTTCTTTGAATCTATTTTGGACCTGATAGACTTCGAACCTGCTATATAACATCCAAGGCCTCAATCTCCTTTATACAAATTGCTATTGTTTGTGGTAATAAGCCGAAGGTTTCTTTGTTCCATGTTTTGTTTCTACTCTTGCGGTATTTCAGTTCTTTCATCACCCTAAAACCCGCCCATCCACTTACTCCGACCTTCCTTTCCCCCCACCAAATCGCCACCAAATTTGTAAAGGACTCATTTGATAATCACATATTTTCAAAACGGAAAGGGTAAGGCCCTCTAAACAACTCATCTGAAGATATCATCAAGGGGCAATGGTCCGACAAAACTCTAGGTAGAATACTCTGAGCTTTATGGTGGATGGTGGTAGTGGGCATCTCATTCCACAGAGCCTAGACACCTACCAACCTACACCAAAGCTCATTCTCTTGAAGATGGACCATGTAAAACTCCCACCCAACAAAGGATAATCAATTAGCTCAAGATGGTTAATGCACCTAGAAAAACTACTTATGCTCCTTGTGAAACGCCCTGGCCTACTTCTGTCACTCAAAAACCTGATCACATTAAAATCTCCCACAGCTGCCCAGGGTCGTGAACATGCCATCGTAGAGTTTTCCCACTCTTCCCAAAATAGATCCCGCAACCTATAATTATTAAGGCCATATACTGCTGATAAGAATGATTCAAATGAGTCCCTCAAGTCAACATCCTGCACAGTCATACTAGAAGTGTCCACACGAACCTCCTGAATATCCGAACTAAGAGCATCCCACATGATAATGATCCCCCTTGAAGCACCCATTGAAGGTTTAAACACTCACCCTATATCTCTAGTCCCCCAAATCCCCCTAATCAAGCTCCTAGTCACACATTCTTTTCGAGTTTCATGCAAGATAACTAACACGAGTCTCTTTTGCAAACACAAATCCTTACAACTCCTTCGTTTTGAGGATTTGCCCAATCCCCCGACATTCTAGCTAATGATCTTCATTAATCATCACCTTATACCCCTCTTCTTAGTTCTCTGTGACTTTAACCTTCTGGCTCTCAGAGCACCCTAATCTTCCTCCACCCTCCTTGGATCTCCTAAAAGCCCTCATTGCGTCTGATATAGACACAAGACAACCATTCTGCTCTCGACATTCTCAGCCTACATAAGGATGCGATGTCCTCCACAATTATTCTACATTTTCCTCATTCACCAAGAGATTGGCAATTGAATTTTTACATTTCCTCTTATCAGCCAATTGTGGAAGAAAGTCTTATTGGCATTCCCATCTTTGATCCAGGTCTCCCTAGATTTTTGCTTCCAATTAATCTCCACATTTTTCAGAACAATCTCCAACTCTAGCAGGCTCTTATGATTCTCGATCTCATTATGACTAAGATGTCTCAACTCTCACTTTTTTCAATGTCCTCAATGCCTTGTAATATCTCCCGTTTCTTGACTTCAATAATTCCAAAAGTCTCTTTATTCCATACTTCTAATTTTGCTTCAAAGATTTGAGATTTCTCATCAATTTAAATCCCGCTCACCCTTGCGAGGCTTCAAATGTCTCCTCAACCCACTTATTTTCAACTTCCTTTCAAAGACATTTAGGAAAGCCACATGTTCTCAAATCGAACTGGAGATGGGCCTCTCAATGATCCAATGTAGACAGAATAAGAGAGCAATTATCAGATATTGGTATAGGGTATTGGGCTTCCCAATCCGGGAATACCTGCACCCTATTACTTCTACTACACAAGGAGGGATCCTGAGAATCGGACCATGTAAATCTGCCCCTTTTTAGTGGGTAATACATTAGCTCACACTCTCTAATTACATCACTGAAATCCTCTCATGTTTCTTATGACTACACTGGACCCACCATTCTTCTTATACGAGAACAGAATCTCATTGAAGTCTCCAATAAGACACCATGTGCCATTCCTTTTCATATGGATGTCACGTAATTCTCCCCAAGAAGCTTCCCTCTCCCTGGTTCTGTTGGGACCATAAATTCCGGATATACACCACTCAAAATTATACTCCAAGCCCTTGAATTGGATATAAAGAAAGAATAAAGAACCAATCTAATTTCCTATACGACCAAGTCTATGTCCCAAATAAACAATGTGCCTCCAAATGCACTTGAGGATGGAAAAACAACCCATCTTTTAATTCTGTCTCCCAGACATGTCGAATCAGCCTAGCATCAACCACCTCAGTTTTTGTTTGAAGAATTGACTACGACACCCTGATTGATTTTGAGGCATAGATCCGTGGTTGCATGTTTTTTTTTTCTTTTCTGAACCACCCCAACCCTCTAATATTCCAATTGACCACTTTCATGTTGAACCGGATGTTGTAGGCATTCCAGGTTTAGTCATTGTTGATCAACTCATTAATTGCTATTCTTGATCAACAATGCCTCTAAATCATGGAGTGGCACAATTGTACTGGAAGATGCATCGTAAGCTCTCACCTGAAACTCGTTGAAAACCTTTTTGGATTATGTTAATTTTACTGAAAAAAGGAACACGTTATTTCAGAGTTTTTATTATTTTGAAATGTGATGTTAGTTTATTACAATGGCACTAATTCTGATATTTAATTTTTATATGAATCAGGAAAACAAAAGGAGTCTGAGCTGTAATTTTTGGAGCCAATATGTATACCTGTAGTGGGGCTGCAGTGATGGGTGCTGTTCAGCAACCTGTTTGCCTTAAAGGCTCAACGTTCTTTGCAAAGCTGTACACCAGTGGTGGATTTACATACCAGGTTAGACTTGATTCAACAAAGCCCTGTAGAGCGTCTTATGTTGAAGGAAGCTTGGTTACTGGAAAGCAAGCCTCAACTGTGTCAGTATCTGGACCCAAGATTGGAGGTAAACACCGTTGTGATGAGCATTAGAAAGCTGTTTCCTTATTCTAGATTAGGTAGGATTCTATTCCAGTGTTTTGTGTTTGGTTTGTTAAAAGGATATGGCATTTATTTCCTC
Source organism: Pachysandra terminalis (assembly GCA_031762675.1). NCBI lineage: Eukaryota > Viridiplantae > Streptophyta > Magnoliopsida > Buxales > Buxaceae > Pachysandra > Pachysandra terminalis. The sequence continues at coordinate 2,326,282 of JAUPMG010000010.1, forward strand.
CATTGTTCATTCATTTTTTCCAATATAAATCGTACAATTTACTTTTTTATGAGTTTTACAATCTTCTTAGACTGGGTTTCTGTTAGTCTCAGTTTGTCAAGAAGTTTCAGGAGTGATTGATTTTTAGGTTGCTTTTATGATTGATTTCTTTGATTTGTTTCCTTGTCACATTGATCTGCTACATCTGTTTGTAAATCGTCCTATTGGCCTTGATTTGCTGATAAAAGGTGAGTTACGTACTAATTGATGAACATATGGTTCTTTGAAGACCAACATGTCATTCTGGATGTCTTTGTGATCACTGGAGTTTCCAATGGAAGGAATCAAGTCACAAAAAAAAGGAAAGAAAAAACCTTGTAATGGCAACTCCAGGATGATTTGTTGTGTTTAATGCATGGCTGACTTAAACTTTTAGTGTATGAAGATCTTGGGGTTAGAATAAACCCACCACGATCTCCTCCTTAAGACCCTAACACAATGCTTCAAATCTATTAATGAACATACGATTTATCTCTCTGTGTAGAATTAATTGACATCAATGTACAATTGTAAGTTCAATTAAACTACTTGGATGTGAAGCATATGGTATATTCCCTGATCCAGATATTTCCTTACAAAAGTACTGGAACATTTAGTTTCATGCTTGGTTAAATTGGTATGCGAGATTCTCTCTTGCTAAATGAAGAGTCTTGGGAAAGCAATCATCTATTGGGCTATCCACTTATATTCTAAAGCTTTTCAATTGTAAGTATGATATTATAATTTCCACAACAATATTTGTCACAAAATATTGGGATAGGATGGTGCTAACGATAGATGGCCATGAGAGTACGAAAACAACAATTTGCTGTATTGTGACTTGATTAGTTGTAGAATTGAGAGTTTGAGGTTCTTGCTGCTATAGAACTGCTCAAAGGACAATTTTAATGGTTTTGCTATAAGATTAGCATTTATTGAGGAGAAGATGTCATTCTTCTCCCATGTTTGGTTGCTGAGCAAGCTATTCGACATAGAAAAGGAAAAATCCATTTTTTTTATAACGGTTTTATTATCTCTAATGGAGTCTTTTTGTCATGTGACTCATGTCCCGGTGGGCACTTTTGATATTTTAATATCCATATGTTATTATACATCTGCTTTGCTTGGGAATTTGAAATATGGAAAACAATTTACGTGCTTTTATTTTACATGTTAACTGGAAGGAGTCTTTTTTGCCTTGTGCTTGAATCTGTGTGTTCTATTAATTAGGTAATGGAAGCAGTTTTGTTGATTACGACCTGAGTGAAGCGGATCCTGAAGTGTGTGCTATAATTGGCAAGGAAAAGCAACGACAATTTACAAGTTTGGAGCTCATTGCTTCAGAGAACTTCACATCCCGGGCAGTGATGGAAGCAGTTGGTTCTTGCCTCACTAACAAATATTCTGAAGGACTTCCAGGTAAAAGGTAAGCCCTTAGAGTTTTGAGAGAAGTGCATATCATCTTTTGCTCATTCCTATATTTGTTGTTATATGCAGTTTATTATTATATTTAATGTGTCTTAGGTACTACGGTGGTAATGAGTACATTGATGAGCTAGAAACACTGTGTCAACAGCGTGCTTTGTCTGCATTTCACCTAGATAGAAAGAAATGGGGAGTCAATGTTCAACCTTTGTCTGGTTCTCCTGCTAATTTTGAGGTTTATACTGCACTTCTTAGTCCGCATGACCGAATAATGGTAAGATTATTCTTGTTTCACTGTTTAGCTTTGGTCACAAACTTATTAGCATGCGTAGAGCTATGTCAATTGTTGCATGTAACTGAATTAGGGTTTGGACCTACCTCATGGGGGACACTTGTCTCATGGATTCATGACTCCTAAAAGACGGGTTTCTGGCACATCAATTTATTTTGAGTCTATGCCTTATAGACTTGACGAATCTACAGGTAATTTTTTTCTTTCTCTAAGATTGCTCAAGATAAAGTGATATTTTGTAGTTAGGTGTTGGTTGTTGATTTGAATCTTGAATTTCAAATTTGTGATCAGGCCTTGTTGATTATGAAATGCTTGAGAAAACGGCTGTTCTCTTTCGACCAAAACTCATTATTGTTGGTGCTAGTGCATATCCTCGAGATTTTGATTATCCTTGTATAAGGAAGGTATGGAACTTACGTGGTTCCTCATATTGGATCACAGAGCTTTTGGTTAGGATTTTTTTGATAAATGCTTTTGGTTGTTAAGCCTTTAGTTCTCATATTTATTACTTTCTACATTTACTAAGTTTTCTGTTTGATATGCTTTGAAAGATAGCAGATGCCGTTGGTGCTTTTCTCATGATGGATATGGCTCATATAAGTGGACTGGTTGCTGCTTCTGTTGTTGCTAATCCCTTTGAATATTGTGATGTTGTAACTACTACAACACACAAGGTACAAGTCAAACAATTCATGTATTTTTATATACCAGGCATTGCTTTTTGGATGTGAGTACTGTGCTCAGTTTCGTAGAGTTATATTTGATACACATCTATGAAGTGAGTTTGGAAGAAGCCCTTTTAATTTTGTGTTGGTAGTTCATGACAGCTTCTCAAGACTGTCAGTTTGTTCTTTCATAGTAATTGATTTCTCTTGCTCTTCTTACTGATAGTTTAGTATATTGACTGTCTTGATGCCTTTCAGTTTAGGTCCTGATTTAAATGTGGAGATGTATGTCTAACTTATATTGACTGTCTTGATTCCTTTCAGTTTAGGTCCTTATTTAAATGTGGAGATGTGTGTCAACTTATATCTCTATGATTCACAAGTATTTTAGTGCATTTTATGATATCTTGATCCTTCTGGTATAGGGATGATAATGGGGTGGGATTAAATGGGTACCCCACCTACCCCACACCTTAAGGTGTTGGTTTGGTAAGGCATAGATCATGCTTGGGTTTGATCCATTTCAACCCGCCCGCCACTGCCATTCAAGGGTGCATTGATCATATATGAATTAAAAATTATATATTTTCCAAGTAAATATGTTAAAAAACTATATATGATACAACTGAATCTTCCCATAACCTGTATGGATTCCTGTAGTGTGGGTAAGGTTTGCTAACCTGCCCCATTGTCATCCCAATCCTGGCATGATACTTTCTTTATCAGATTGTGAATTATTTGATTGGATTTCATGTTGAGATGTATACCAAATATGTTTCTATGGTTTTTTTTTTTTTTTTGATCGATAACGAAAGTTTATATAAAAAGAGGAGAATGTACATAAAACACAAAAAGGTAGCCAGTTCCCCAAGACAGAGAACC
>JAUPMG010000010.1:2404573-2416040 GCA_031762675.1 Pachysandra terminalis
ATATATATATATATATATAAAATATAATTATCGTAAAATACATTCACAACATTGTTAAGAAAACATTCCCATAATAATCAATTTTTCCCCTTTCTAACACATACAAACAAACAAGCACCAAGCAATTAAAAAAAAAAAAAAAAAAAAACTATCCATGGAGTAGTGTTGTTCCATCTTCTGCATTATCATCAGAAAATGGTAAAATACGCCGGGGGTTATTCGTAACACATATCAGAGACTTGCAGAATTAACTCCATCAGAAGAAGAAAAAAGAAAATTAAACTGTTCTTCTTCTTTTCTCTCTCTCTATTTTTTTTTTTATTTTTTATTGAAAGGTCGAACCTGGTGTGTAAATGGCGAGATCAGGCCATCCATTTCCACCACCCCAACAGCTCGAATCGCCGGTTTGAATACCCAGAAAGGTATCCGGATTGTTAGAGCTCTGCAACTCCAATGTGGGGTTTCCCATTTCACTCGGAATCGAATTCTCCGCGAATTCTCCAAATTGAACCGTGCGAACACTGTTAGAACCCCCCGGATTCAAACCCTCTAAGAAATTCTCGAACTGCCCATTTGAAGCCAGGAGAGAACTGAAGCTTCCAGTGATATCAAGCATCCGACGGTCCTGATCGATCGCAGCACCCATCGGTTGACTGTAAATCCCGGTCGGTTCAGGCTTCGGAACTACAATCTGGATCGATGAAGACGACGACGTCGACGATGAAGACGAACCGCGTTTTGGGTTCGAAGAACGCTTCGTGTTCTTGCGACTTCCACCACCTACAGGGATGTTTCGAAGAGCTCCCCCTTTTGTCCAATATCGTCTACAGTTCTTGCAGAAATGGCGAGGTTGAGAGAGATTGTAGTTGTTGTAGTAGCAGAATTTGGTGTTTGTTGAATCACAACGAGGGCATTTAAGATGCTCTTGTTCTGGAAAATGGGGTTTGATCGGTTGAAACGTTGATGGATCTTGCATTTTCGAGACCAAACTCGGATTATTCGAACTGGGTTTTGATCTTAGAAAGAGTATAAGAATTGGGTTTCTGAGAAAAGGGGTTTTCTGAAGATTAAAGTTTGGGTAAGTTAAGGGTTTTAGTGGATTTTGAACAGAAAAAGATCAGAACTTCTCTTGAAAAAACCCAGAAAATGATGATCATGGAAGAGAGAATAGCATTACAGAACCAACCCCCAAAAAAATCAGATTCATCTGATTACAAAACTTAGACTAATCAAGGAAGAAGCAAAAAAAGGAAGAAAAATAAAAAATAAACCCAGAAAATTTGAAGCTCTAAACTTAAATTCTCATGAGAAAAACTTACCAGATAACTCAAATTCACAACTGGGTATATCTTCCATAGATTAGAAATCAAGACTGAGAGACACCCAGAGAGATATTTCGGTATGAGACTCTGATTTTTTGCTCTCTCTCTCTCTCTCTCTCTCTCTCTCTCTCTGTTGTGTGTGTGAAACTGAGGAACTGGCTAAGAGTGACAGAAGAAGAAAGAAAAAAAAAAAAAAAACAGTTTTTTGAAGTCTATCTTTTTCTCTGTTAGAGATTTGCTTATATACGTGGGTAAGCTAAATCAGAATTTAATCTCATCTTAATTAAAAAAATTAATATTCTATTAAGATAATTTTGTCAAAATATAATTTTGTTTATTATTATTACAACAAAAATTAATATTTTTAAATAAGTGAAAAAACAAATTATGATGGAATTCCTAATCATCATTCTTAATGGACCCCACTTCCCACTTGTGCACCTATCCTACTCACCAGGACAATCAATTGGTGGACTCCATTGTTTGACCCCAACAACAAGCCAATATAAAGACAAATCAGTGTGTATATATATAGTGAGATTTGATGCTCGTAGTCATCTCTTTGATTTGTATTTCTCTTGAGACGACCAAATCAACGGCTCTGATTAATCATACATGAGCATGATCAATAAGTAAAAACGTGATCAACACAGATTTAAAGTTAAATTATACTGATTTATCTAGCAGTAAAAATTGAGGAAAACAGATATTTAATCGGCTTCATTTGAGAGTTAAAAAGTGAGTTAATCTCGAGCCGCCAAGCCGATAAAATGAGTCGAGTCGAGCCTAGAACGAGCTTGCGTACAAACCAAGCGATCGTAATCAATGAGATTCTCAGCAGTTAATCATGTCCGTCCATATCCCATAAACCGGTATAGACCGTCCAAGTTGTGCGATCAACGATGCGCGGAATCGTAACGTCGGGTTTCCGTCAACTCCAGGTCACACGTGGCAAAAAGTGAAAATAAGTTTATTTTTTGCCAGGTGTCATCTTATCGGAAAGAAGCATTGCGTTTGTAAAAAGCAACTGTCTTTATACGAGACATCTGAACCGTTCATTTGGACTATGTGTCGTGCGTCTCCACGTCGGATTGAGCACGTGAGAAGCAGCGTGAAGCTCATCCGAGGTGTTAAACTTTGATCTGATCTGATGTCGTAGCATTAGTGTTGTGCGTATGCAAGTAGGTCCCAGTAACCTACTCGGGGCACAAACAGCGAAATGCAAATTTAGAGTCTTCCAAACATCCCCCTAAGAGCCGAGTGGGGGAGGGAGGGGGCCCACCGACCTTTTACTTGATTAGATTGGCAGCAACAACCATGCTGGTGCCACGAGTACGGACCAATCTATTACGATGAGGCTCCCCGTTTTATTTGGCGGTAATGCCGCTCCAATTTCAAACAGAGCCATACGAGCGAGCAGAAGCTGGCACAGAGAATGAATGATCAGCGCTTTTTCACTTATGGTGGCGGGAAGAAGACTAGAGGGGTAGGGGTCCACCACCATCACAAGCGTAGTGGACTCGACTGGGACTGGTGGATGAGAGATATAAACCAGTTGGGGTCGTCGACCTGTGGGATTCCTTCCTCCCTGTCTCGTCCTGTCCTTTCCGCGTGCAACGCGGCTCAGTTGGCGTGCGATTCACCCGGATGAACGGTCAAGTCGGGCAGGTTATGAGAGTCCCTTAGAAAACTGCCCGGAAACTCCATAGTCGTTTTCTTGTATGCAGTTGAATAAAAAAAAAACACAATTTAGGTAGACACTAGACAAATTCCGAGTAAATTTTATGCTCTGTGGGACCCACCTAAATATAAATTCTTTCTTGTTGATTGATCGCTTGTTCAACCTGGATCAGCTTCCTAATGGATTCGACTAACCTGGAAGAAGCTCAGCTCACTCAATCCGAGTCAACCAACGCGTTATTTGGGCATATTTCTGGTACCGAGTTCTAACCTGTCCACCGTGTGTGCATAGCAACTGTAAACACTGTGTGTACCTGATTCGGAGCACATAATATATCCAACAGTCAGTGTTTTTGTTTCGCAAGCAACCAGATAGCCCATGGGGGCCGGTGGTCCTCGTAAACTAAGTCACCAGAACGTAGCGCGGGTGCCGGATTGAGAACGTGAGGGAGTTCCAAACTTGAAAATAACTTGTGATTCAGAGCCATTACAGAGCATCTGTTGCATATATATATACAGACAGTACTTGTACAAAGACTTCAATTTGCATTCTTATGCTAACCACATATACAAGAGAAATGACCTAATACAAAATGGATATATATCAACCTAATTTAACCTTCTTTTCAAAAAAAAATCCAACAAATTTTTAAAAATATGTCAATTTAACCATTTATACTACATATCTTAACACTTTTACTCCAATCCACAGATTATACTCGTAAATCCACGGATTGGATTTTTCCAACGGCGGACTTGGGATGTTCCTGCACTCCAAACGTGGATTCGCATTCTAAGGGCCAAAAGACCACCCCCTAGGTCACAAATAGCTAGTAAATATCCTACAACATCCTGTGGAAAAAGGTTCGTCTTTACATTACAGGCAGTTGTATAAAATTATACCAATACAATACATGTGTAATCGTCTTGGATCAAATATTATAAAACAGTACATGAAATGAGTTAAGGAAGCTTGGAATACAACAAGATGAAGCAAGATCTACGAAGACTATGAATAGAGCAAGGATCATCGATTTACAAAAGGACACAGTGGTCGGAGTTCTATATATATAAAACAACGATTTAGAATAGACGACAGATTATTACATGTTTATACAAAAGTACGAATACATGTGTAAAGGAATACGCCCTATCAACTGGTATGTATATACTTCAATTATCAGCAGACTTGGTGTTACATACACATTTCACTCAAACACAACAAGATTGACTCCCAATTCTCAGATGAATCATCTAGTTATTAAGATACGGTAAAAGAATACGCAATCATTTTCTACAAAACAAAAAAGTTAATGACACTCACTGCCGATTAGACCGGAGAGACTTGAAGTGGGATGCGAAGGTATCGTAGTCTGGAAGCTTCGGGTGAACATGACTGGCTTTCTTCGTAGAGTTCTCTCTAGACGCCAAGCCCCCACTCGAAATCAATGTCTTCGAGCTTTCAGTGCCACCTGATGATACAGTCTTTGACAAAGGAATAGATGGTTGTTCCACTGTAAATAACTTTGAAGCTTCTTTACGGACTGAAGTGTAGGGCATGGGCATAGATTTAGAAGAAGGTTTTTCAACCGATGAACTAATTCTCCGTGACCCAGATTGCTCTCCAGTTTCTGAGTTCCCCATGTGGGAATGAAGCTTAGTTAAAGGCTCAGTTGCAGAGGAACTCTTTGAGGATGATTTTTCTCCCACGCCAAAATATGAAGTAACAGGTTCCTCGGGCTGCACCATAGACACTGAACCAGTACCCGCCTCCGAATTTGGGGAAGAACCTCGAGTCCGGCAAGAAATTCTACCACCTACATTGCCTTTGGTACCAATAGTCTGGCGTGGACGTATATCCTCGGTATCATCATCATCATCTGAATCAAAAAATGTTTTTCGGGCTCTGGAGCTCAACTCTTTACGAACTTTAACGTGCACTTTCTGATTTAGAGATTCCCGATCGCGATTTTGGGAAGTATCAACAGGTAAAACAGTTGGTTCACCAATGATAGCAGGGGTACCTTGAGTTTGTTGTGTGGATACGGGTGAAGCATCACCCGAAAGATCCCTAGTGTAGGGCGGATGTCTGTAACCCTTATTTCGGAGACCGCCAGTCAATTTTCCCAAGCTCAACCCGTGCATTTGAAGTGCATCAATATCATCCTCAGAATCAACTTCTTGGGCAACTGAAGGCCTTGAAGATAGAAGAGGTTGCTGTTTAACTTCAACTGCTGTATGATCAGTAGGCAAGTCACCCAGGTCATACGTTTTCCCAGATTGACCTCTAATATTTTTATTATCTACTTCTTTCCTTTTATCGTGGAGTGTTTCCTCGGAGATGTAATCATCAGAAGAGGAGCGTGACCAAGGCTTTACTCCTGTAGATTCCTTATTCGCAATGGAGGATCCTGTCAACTCATGATTACCAGAATCAGCAGAAGCTGAATTTCTAGTGTACACACTATGCTCATAAGACGGACTGCTAGACTCTTTTCTTCCACTGAATTTCTGCTTGTTCATCTCCTCTTGACTCTCACCCTCTATATCAAAATTGCGGTCATCATCCGAATCAGATTCATCAAAAACTGCAGCACGGTAATCATCAGAGTGCGGTTGTCTCGTGTCTTCTTGCATATTCCCTTGGAAAGTATTAGTGGAGGAGTCAAGGTCATCCTTTCCATACCTTTGGATATTGAAATTCGTAATGGAATCGTTTTCATCACTATCATCACTTGCGTGGGAATCATACGAAGCCGATTTGGAAGACACTTTTCTGATCAATCCTTCTCCAGAACCATAAGCATTCTCAGATTTCTTCATTTGATACTGCTGATTTACAAATTCTGCCTCAGATTCTTCACATGGTTTATTGATACTTACGTCGCCAAGAAAGTCAACCTTCTCAGGTTTTTGGATCGGCCAACCGAGGCTGATTCCCTCAACAGATGAGCTCTTTTGAGAATGTATATCTGCGTTTTGAAGGTTACTCGCCAATGTGTCATTATCAATGGAGACTACACTGGGCCCCGGGGAAGCAGGCCTGCCAGACCTCTTAGTACTATCATGGCCATTATATATTCCTCCAGTGACTCCTGGCATATTATCTTGTTCGTTCCTCTCTTCCCGTTGGTTCTGCATCCTTGGATTCATGTCATATGAGCTTCTCATTGAATTATGCTCCGTACGCACTGAATCCTTAGCAACGGGTTTGCCTTGGAATTTTGGGCTACATGGTTTTTCAGATCCTCCATAATTAACGCCATAAACAGACGACTCATGTGATTCTGTAGAATATTGGCTTGTAATCTTCTCACGGTTTGAGAGTTCAGCAGCTTCCCTAGCAGCCAGACTTGCTCTTTTGGGCATGTTATCTCGTTCAATCCTCCCTTCCTGTTGGTTCTGCATCCTTGGATTCACGTCATACGAGCTTCTCATTGAATTATGCTCCGTACTTGCTGAATCCGTGGCAACGGGTTTGCCTTGGAATTTTGGGCCAAATGGTTTTTCAGATCCTCCATTTTTAACGCCATAAGCGGACTCATGTGATTCTGTAGAATATTGGCTTCTAATATTCCCACGGCTTGAGAGTTCAGCAGCTGCCCTAGCAGCCATACTTGCTCTTTCTGCAGATTCAGCAGCTGCCTGTGCTGCAGAAGTTGCATCCTTGAATCCCATACTCCAGTTCTGCCTATTCGAGTAAAATTCATTCTTATCGTCTGAAAATTTATGGCCAAATTCTCTCTCCTTGGTCCCAATACCTACAAGGCAAGAAAAATAATATATAAACATCAGAATCTCGTGCAAAAGATGACGTGATGGAACAAGCTGTCACTGAATCCAAAGTGGAGTAACTAATCACATGCTATCATAAACAATAAAGAGTACTCTGCTTTATGTACCTGAAGGTCTCATTTCAGACATCGTTATGTTATGATTACCACGATCAGAAGAAGGAAACGTCTGAGAAGACCGTGACGATCTGTCATTGTTCTCAGAGATCCTCACAGATGATTCATGCTTGTAATCAGGGGTGGTAGGGAGATGCACATTAGGAGGTTCCACGTGCAACTTACTGGGCGTCTCAAAAGAACTTGGTCGATTCTGCTCAACAGTGATTAAAACATGTATGAGATCACTCATTCGATCATGATGGAGGAGTAATAAGCAATCATGATGCAATGCCAAGAAATTCCCTCACCAGCAAATCCTCCGGAGGCTTTGGCTCATTCTCCCCGGAAGTGTTAGGATCCCATTTGATGTTGTGTTCTTGAGCTATTGTGGTCAAGATCTTGATTTTGGTCTCACCATCAGGTGCTCTTGCCGATAACTTCTCAACCATCTAGCACATGATAAGCATAAAAATTATAATTAACTAAGATAAATATCATAAAACTTATAATGGTTCTATCCTGTTTACCACATTTAAACGCCATATTTTGAATTTCAAAACAAGAAGTGCTGCACAAAATGTAGACTTACTGTTCGATTAACACCACAATCTGGACGCAGCTCAAGAGCTGAAGAAACAAACTCTTTACCATATTTTGCTGTGAAGTGCTTGCGGATATCCAGGAGCTCCGGTATGTCTGCGCATCTTGGAGATGCAAATATCACAGTAGTTATTGCTTCCTTCAAGTCGATGGGGCAATTTCTGCAGATGATATGAGCCAAGTTAACTGTTAGTCAATTGAAAAAGTACACCTAAAAATCCAGGGAACTCTAAATTTGATGCAAAAACCGTTATGAAAATAGGAAACCCTTCATATACCAAAATTTCAGACGTCTAAGCTTCAAAATAAATTGCAATATAAATACACAGAAAACTGTTACATTCCATACATACAACATAGCAACAGAGTGAGTATAGCTGATTCGTCAAAAGTTTGGAACTCAGTGAAAGCATGCTGGTTGGCGGTTCAACAACATTTAATTTAGCAACTCAGAAAGACTCATGTCTTCTCCAACTTTCCTGTTGTACCTAGCATGAAAGTTGGATGCTCTGGTTATCCAAGGCATTAATCACAGCTTAGTGGGAGTTAAAAATCACCTTTAAATATCCCCATTTTATGCTCATTGACAAAGCAAAAACCTTCATGTTTTTTTTCGGTGGTGCTTTGAAAATCTCAAGACAACAATTACCTACAAAGCTTTCCAAGATGATGTAAAAAGAAATGGGAATGTTTCTAATTTGATAACTACTAAATTTTTTGTTGTCAGGTAGTACCAATAACCAAGAAGCAATGTGAAGGAAGATGTAAGTGGAAAGTGAATCCACCTAATAAGTTGCATTATTACAATGTCTTAACAAAACCAAATGACAACAATCACTTTTGACTGTTAGTGTGGTAATCCTAACAGCAAATATGGAGGTCACAAGTATATTTGGAACCAGAAGCATTAAATAAATAAGAAGATAGGTACTGAGTTTACTAATATTATGACTTGTTTGGCATTCATTCTGGATTAGGAACTCATTCCAAGAACCAATTCCTTAAACTCATCGGGGGAAGTAATTTTGGAAGTCTTTTGGTCGAGTTTGGTTAGCATGTAGGAAATTGAATTGAAAACTAAAAACACTGCTTGGTTGACATGTAAATAAAATGTGTTTTGATCAAACAACATATTTAGAAGATTGCACCGCAAAAATGAATTTTTCTTATTGACAAGTTTGCCATTGCAAAAAGAAAAGATTCTCATTCCTAAAATCCAGAAACAGATTTTTGAGTGATTAGGTGACAAGAGAGGCCTTTTCTCATTCACATTCCAGTAGAAATTCTCACTTTGCTAACCAAACGACCGTCTATCCATGAGAACTCATTCCATTGACTCCACCACTTGGAACTCATTCCCAAAATGAACGCTAAGCAACAGATAAGATAAAATTAAACGTGTATAGAAATAGAAAATGAAAACCATACGGAAAATCGCATAAAATCAAGGTTTTAAAACTTCATAGTGGTTTGGCTTTAAAAAAAAAAAAAAAAGGTTCCGATAACCACTGCCTATAAGTTCTCCCTGTGCACCTTTTTACCCCAAGCAACATTTGGTATCCTCAATGACATAGAAAGATGATCAAACAAATTCATTATATTTTAAATGAATACACTCCAAATAATGCGTCAGAAAAATAAACATAACTACAGATTAAGGATTTACATACTTTTGTGACTCAATGATTGGCAAACGTGCAACAATGAGTTCACAATATATCTCAACAAGCTCATATGCTGCCATTGTCTTCTCCTCCCTCACTACATGCTCAACCTGAAATGCAAAAAGAACGAAAAAAGAGAAATAGAAGGAAAAATTATTTCCAGGAATGAGGATCAGGCTTCCCCACATATTATAACTGAAATCCCATTAGTGATTATAGCACAAAGACCATGTATCATGACTCGCCAAATCCCGTATCCTAAATTACGTTTTCACAAATAAGATTCAGATCTCTGGTATGCATAAACTCTTAATCTGATTCTTATAAAACAAACATTTCTAAACATGTAAAAATTGTTGAACTCTAGATATTTGCAAGTGCCATTTATAAGGATATATCCCAAGGGCCAAAGCCCAAATCCTAAATTACTTTTTCACAACTAAGATTCAGATCTCTGTTATGCATAAACTCTTAATCTGATTCTTATAAAACAATCATTTCTAAACATGTAAAAGATGTTGAACTGTAGGTATTTGAAAACTACTTAACAAAACTTATTTGCAAGTACCATTAATTATCCCCTCCAAAAAAAAACTTATTTGCAAGCACCAATTATAAGGATATATTCAGTGGTGCAACAAGAAAAGGGAAATATTAATTGCTGGATACAAATGAAATATAAATAATAACCAAACCCTGCAGCATACTAAGTGAAATTACTCGTGGAAAAGAAATCACTAAAGTACAATATGGTGGCACAAAATATAAATAATAACAAAAGGGAAAAAAAAATAAGAGTATGAAATGGTTACAATCTTCACATATCAAACAGAACAAACAAAAGCATAAGATGGAAACTCCTACCAAGCCAAGCCCCAGATTTAAAAAATGCAAGTAGTGTCTACAATGCCTCATGCAACCAAAATCCAGGTGGGAGCATATAAAAGCTAATAATCTTTATAAATAGAGCACAAATTTTTGTAGATGAATCTTTCAGACGACAAGGTGGAAAAGCAGCACAACCTGCTTTATTACTGCTATAGGACTTTGTTGACCAACTACCTAAAGTCAATGTTTTCCAAACTGGGATTTTCAATGACATCAACTCAAACATATACAATATTGCAATTTCAATCAAGATGAAGACATGCAAGTAAGAAGTACAGATGACTGGCATGATCCTCTTTTATCTGCTTCTCACAATTACCCACCGTATTAGTACACATTAATGACTGAATATTGTTACTAAAATAAGTACAAAGATTATAGTTCCATACTACAGAACAGGATGTCTAATGCAATTCATAACATCAATTCCAGTCAACGGGAAAAATAATGTCTGGCACCTGATGGCATGCAACTCCTCTGAAAGGTTTGTTGAGGTTAAGTAAGCAATAATCTTCAATATTCACATATTAAAGTAAAATTTTATCTGTTGTCAATTCTCACATATATTCATCACAAATCTTTCTGTTGTCAATTCTCACATAAATTGGCATTTCTGAGACACTGCTAAATCCTAACTCTTCATGAACTGCATATAAGAAGATAAATTGTAATGTTTTCACATGACAAAACATATAGCAAGATTTCATGTAATTTGACTGGATTGGATAAAAGGTTTTTCAATTTTTGCACTACTTTAATTTGTATATTCAATTATTTATTTCAATATTTGAGTATCATTTTTATCTATTTTTTATATAACAAGTTCAAATGGACTAATAACAGGAAGAAAATGACTCATCCCAACTAGTCGGGGTCAGCAAAACGAATCCTGTTCAGCCATTTCAATCTGTCAAAAACCATATCTTCGGTCAGGCTATGCGTGTTTAAAGCATTTCTGACCGATTCCACCCAGGTCATTTTTCAGTCTTCCTCTCACCCTCTTGGTTCTTCAATATGTACCCCCTTGCACCTCATAGTTGCCTCCTAGGTCTTCGCTTTGTATGCCGAAAGCATCTTAACAAGTTCAAATGAAAATGACCTGAAAATGTTTAACACGTGAAATATTTTGTTTATTTTATTTTTGTGCTTTCTTGGGTTTGATAATCCTTTTTGGTTTCTGTATGACTGCATGAGTCACATGTATAGTCAGATATACGAGCACATAGCATGTGGTCACAAGCTGCATACCATTTCATGCAATTTGACAACATTGTTAGAAAACTTTTGAGTGTTTCCACCAAATGCCTTTGCCCAGGTATCCTTTCAAATGCCTATGCCCAGGCATTCTTAGAAACCCTTGCTTCAATTTGTGATGTCAATGTGATAAATCCTGGAAGCTGCTATCAATTATGACAGTGGA
>JAUPMG010000010.1:2421725-2433109 GCA_031762675.1 Pachysandra terminalis
CTTCCCCTTTGGGCCCCACAAGAGTTGGCCGTAGCGTTCTTGTCGTTTTGCAGTCTTCTCATTTAAGTTCGGGTTGGGTTTGGGCTCAGTAGTTTAGTTTGAGTTTGAGTTGGGCTTGGGCTCAGTAGCTTCAGTTTGAGTTTGGGTCAAGCCCGAGCTGATTTTAGTTTGGGTCAGGCCCTATTTACAAACACTCAAAATAAGTGGAGTAAAACAGCTCATTCCATATTATAAGACTCGTTACAAATCATTTCCTCGCGAGAGAGACTCAGAATCATCGCGAAATGCAGCAAAAGAATTGGATTAATAGGACCACCCTAATAAAAAAAAAAAATCCTTCCCCATGGGAGAATTCCATGAGCAGACAGTTTTGGACACAATCACAAAGCTACAGAGACCCCCACAGACAACTTCAAGGACTAATGAAGCTTTGTAAGCAATAGGTGGAAATAAGAGATTTCCCTACTCAATGAGCTTTTAGTTTACACAAGTCAGAGTTCAAACTTTGAGCTACCCAACTGACTGAATAAGATGGCCATATCCATACCTTGTGTCATCGTGGGCACAGCGGTTGCGTACGGACAATTACTAGAAAATCCGGTTTTCCCAGATCTTTGTACTTTCTTCATGCAGCTCTTGAACTTCTCATGGCATTTCACATTTATCAAACCTGACAACACCATATAACAATGCTGTCAGTCCGTTTAGAGAAGTAACACATTTGTTCCACACTTTTATTTTCTACAATTACACACAATTATAAGTTAAGAGAAGTTCAAAGTAAATAAAAGAAAATTAAAATCTAATTTTCCATCCAGGGTAACAATATAATATTAGGCACCTACGGTATTTATGTTCACAAATTTGATTTCCTAATAAACATATCACACTACCTATATTGCAAGTGGTAAGCCAATTGCCGAACGAAAATCCTAGTTACTTTTTTTTTTTTTTTTGGGGTGGGGGGGTTGACGTGGAACCCCCGACCCCACTTAGTGGGGCCAAGGTAAACCCTGGGTATATGACCCCCACCCACAAGGACCATATATCAGGTAAGCCCAGGGACTCAAACCTGAGCCCTCCAGTTCCTAAGCTGGAGAGCCTGCCAGTTGACCGACATCCCCACTAAGGTCAAATACATATAATGAAATAGTATAAGGCGGCATCCCTAACTCACATGGCTGAAATAAAGACCTGGTCCTACACTCCAGACATTTAACAATACCATTTCTCTTATAAAACCAGTATGAGAAAATGGAAGATAAATACAAATGACGAAAGATACGGTGCATTATATAAAGGGATATATAAAGAGGAAAAAAATAAAATGTTTTCACTTTCTTGTGAGCTTCTTTCTGATTTCTCTTTCAACTTTCAAGTGTTGACACAAATTTGAACAGCACATCTAAAAAAAAATGGTGGATCATTCTTAATATTAAATTGTTCTTGTATCATCACTTCTAAACCAAACAGATAAAAGTGAAAATATGAAAAAAGTTCCAAAGAATATAGTTCGTAAGAGATGGCCTAATTTACAACTTGTAGAATTGCCCTAAATCAAAAGGACCAATGTATAACTTGTTTCACCAAGCCTTGTTTGTCATGAAACGGACAACCAAAACAGCCTAATTTTCCTTGCACCTTGTACTGAAAATTAGTCAATAACATCCAAATTATGAGGAATCTAAAAGACTCAGTATGCATCACATTGTGAGGAACTGTTAGAAACAATTTGATACCAAAAAGTTCTAGGTAGGGCTGTCAACGAGGCCGACCTTGAGCTCTATAATTTGGCTCTCAAGCCAAACCTGAGCCTGAAAAAAAGCTCATTAACTTAATGAGCATGAACCGAGATTCGTTAGGCTCAGCTCGGCTCGGTTGCTATATGAGATTATACATTCATATTCCTATGTGTATTGTATATTAATATTAAACATTTATCTTAATATATTATATCATATAATAATAATCATCAACTATAATATTCATGCATTTGTACTAAGCTAAGCTTTTTTTAAGAGCCGAGCCTTTTACAAGCCAAGTCTGAGCCTAAAATATTTTAACGAATCTAAGCCTAGCCCGAGCCTTGCTAAAGGTTTCAAAGCTCGAACCGAGCTGGGCAAAGCTCGGCTCGGCTCGTTTACAGCCCTAGTTCTAGCTGACAAAACACACCTCAGTGCTTTAAGGATATACTAACTCGGCTACCAATATCGCAAAGATCTTAAATGCCTTACTAAACTGGTAGAACCAAATTGTGACAATTTGATTTTCACCTATGTAGCTCTGGATAAGGAAAATGAAAAAAATGTTGGGTTGCTTAAAAAAAATATGGTTACTGCAAGAAACAGGCAGGTCACACCCAATCAGAGACAAGTTCATGCGAGAGAAAAGACTAGGTGATCAAGACCTTCTTAGAACAATCATGCTAGCTAAGCACAAGCAGGACACTCAACACATGGTGCCCCGCCTCACTCCGGCAAGTAAGTATATAATCTCTCTCCTTCGGCCCTTTTGTATTTTTCGAAAGACCCTTAACCTTAGTAGGTGCAAACTCCCCCACCGGAAAAATTCCAAACAAAGGGCGCCTTCCTTTGTCCGCCCATTTCTTCAGCCTTCTAGCTGACGTCCATGTGAGAGAAAAGACTAATGCCAGTATCTAAATCGCTCTTGAAAAACATAATTAATCTACATCTACAAGTAACTTTGGTTGTACTACATTTTGACAGGGTTGTTCTAAAAGATGGTTAAGAACATTAAATATTTCCCAACTTTGATTGATCAATTCACTACAACCAATCAATTTAGCTATTGGTTACTTGTTAGTTTTACATCTAAATACCATAAAGCAAATCTTCAGTTCTGCAATTCTTACTATAAAAACATGTTCATAATATCCTTTCAAATGATAGTAAGCCAAGCCCACATGAAATCAAACAATATATGGTTGTGTGTGTGTTGAACTAACGATGAATTTTTATTCAAAACAAATAATTTAAATAGATAGGTAGAAGAAGAAGAAGAAATTACCCTTTTTCTCGACGCATTCATCATGAATCTTGCAACACGCATCGAGATCATCACACGGTTTCTCTCCGGGACAACCAGTCCACCCTACTCCACAGAACTTCCCATATCGAATCCCAACAGCTACAAATTAACAGACAAATTTAGAAAAAATAAAAATAGTTAAAATCTAACTCAATAAGAAGATAAAGAAGATGTTAGATCGGATGCGAAGAAGGCCTTGCAATTACAGTTCTCTGCCACACATGCTTTGCTGCATCCGACCTGCCATTGATGAATTAGGGAAATAATAGTTAGAGAGCTTCAAAACAAAAATATATCAGATTAGGGTTTTGATTTGTCTCAGAGGTCAAATGGAACCTGTGGATTTGAAGGGGAAGCTGTGGTGGAGTCTGTGACGAGGATGAAGAAGATGCAGGTCAATGATGCGATGACACGCAGCATTCTATCTCTACCTTCGTCTCTGTTTTTTCCTCTCGCGAGCTCTTGTTCTTGTTAAGAACACGTCAGATCCTTTCCAAATGAATTTAGCACGAGTTGCAATTGGGCTGGTTCGGATCGGGTTGATAGGAGGTATTAACGGCTTAACACTCAACTCAAATTCGCCTATTTAATAAATGGGTTGAAATAATCAAACTCACACCCAACCGGTCTTAACTTAACTTACTTGACCCATTTAATTTTATTAAATTTTTTATTATTTATTTATTTTATTAATTTTTTTATTATTTATTTATAAATATCTCATCTAATGTCGTGGTATAATAAACTTGATTATATGTTGTTATGATATTGTAACTTAATACTATTTTTTGTTTATGATCTTAATTAATCTTATGTAAATAATAATAATGCAATATAGTTGGTATATAATTTTTAAGGTATATTAAGATAATAAAACGTATAGTATAATAATCTGACAGGTCAGATGGGCTAATCCAAACCCGGCTCATTTATTTATGGGTTGAAAACCCTCATCCCAAAATCCGACCTACGAGTTGAAAACTTAAACCCAAACTCACTAAAATGGCACAGGTCGAGTGAGTTGAAGGGTCGGGTTGAAAATTCCCAGCTCTAGAATTTATTGCTTGATTGATGTTTGGGAAAATTACACATAAGCCTTACTTTACAATTTAATCTTCTTTTCAGTCTTCTATAATTTTGCTACCTACTTATCATTCTTACTTTACAATTTATTTGTCGTCTCAGTCCTATAACAATGCCAATTAGGATAAAATAATATTCTAAATATAAAATATTAAAATTAAAACTTATAAAAGTATCCAAATACCCATATTAAAACCAACAAAGACCCTCTCATCATTCCATTAGCACCATCCTCACCCCACAACTACCACCCCAGTCATGGTGGTGGTGGTGGTGGTGGTAGTGGTGGTTGGGTGGTAGTGGGGATGGTTGTGGTGGTGGTCGCTGGGTGAGGGTGCTAGTGGTGGGGTGGTGGTAGTGATGGGGTGGTGGGTGGTGGTAGTGATCTGGTGGTGGTGGTGGTGGGGGGGGGTGGGGTGGGGTGAGGGTGGGAGTAGGTTTGGGGTAGTGGTAGTAGGGGTGGGTACTTTTATAATTTTTAATTTTAATTTTGAATTATAGAATATTATTTTATCCAAATTGATATTATTATAAGAGTGAAATAACAAATAAATTATAAAATAAAAATAATTAAAAGGTCGCAAAATTATAGAAGAGAAAATAAAACTGTAAAGTATGGCTCATATGAAATTTTCCCTTATGTTTTAACCGATCCGAATCCGAGTTGTTATGAGTCGGAGTGGAAGTCAAAGATTGACCGTTTCTGGAAAGGTCATTCCCATTTCCCCGAAAAATCTGTGTTAGGGTTGCTGACACGTCTTTTTAGTTGAACAGGTTTTGCAGAAAGGAAAAAAAACTAGAGTTTTCTTCAAGATTTTGCCGAATCTCTCGCTTTGACTCCCAACCCTCGTTTCTCCTTCAGAACCCTAAAGTATTTTTTTTTCGAAACCCTGGAAATTTCTCTCCTTCTCTCTTATTTTAGGTATATCTTCAGTAGTCCATCTCGTATTTTTTTTTGTTTTTTCTTATCGAATTCCTATATTAATTAAGGATCTGTGATGTTTCAGCTAGAAAAGTCTTGGTCCTTTTCAGATCGAAGCCATGCATGCAGCGTCGGGCTCTGGAATTCATCTCCGTAATACGGGTCATAATTTCTCCTTGTAAGTTCTTATACTTTATCGTGATTTTGATTTTTCGTTTTACCGTTTTTGAAAGGATTGTTTATAGACATGTAGATCATTACATACGGTTTGCAATGGATTATTGGATTTGTGAGCATCTTGTTGATTTTCATCAATAATAGGAATTTATTAATTTATTGTTATATGAAATCTAGGTCAGTTATTTTATTTGGGTTTAATGATGTTTAGTTATCAAATTAAACAAGTAGGTCTCATTATAAACGAATTTGAAACCCTGTTGAATGAACTGTGAAGTTGTTCTTCTAAGTTAGAATGCAGGAAATCATTCCCAGGAGTTCTATGCGAAACAATTGCCCCATTTGGATAACCATATCTTACAAAGTCTTTAAATTTAATAATTGTTGGACAAGAAAGGTTATGAACTATGATTACAGAATGCTAGATTAACACACAATTGCGATGAACAAACGCCCACTCAAAAGAAATACTAAGACATACCTTGATTCATTAATCCAAGCTCTAGGTATTCCTTTGATTTTGATGAGAAAAGCTTCTTGATTCTGATCTCCGACTTCCACTTCTTGTTTCTTGTTTTCCAAACCTCTTCCTTCCACTTGGCTTACTTGCTCTCAACATACTTGGTGGGATAAGAAGAGACCAAAATGTCTTAATGGGGAAATGGCTCTACATGGGCTATTTAGCTCTACCATCATTAGTCAAATATTAAATGAAGAGCGCTGCACTTGTATCTATATACAGATATTCCACCTACATTTTATAATGATCACTATACCCTTCATCACACCAACACCTTGATTCACTCCTTAATCGTGTGATCGAGACTTGCTTTACATAATGATCAAATATAACAATTAACCCACCTTTAATCTAGTGTGAAACAACACTGTTGCTGCCAAGACCGCAACAAATCTAACATAGAATCTAACCCATTCATTGTTTTTTTTTGTATCGATCAGTTCTCCTACCCATTCATTGTTAAGTTCTAGTTGCTACAATTCCCTCGTGTTTAGTGATATCAATCGCTTGGCAGTCTCTGTGGTCTTCTTGATTGGTACCTGAGATTTAATCAATGGAGCTACAATTTTTTTCTGCCCTTCCTCCTTTGGCAGGTCAGGTCCTCGTCCCCAATCTTTCATACCTGCTAGCGTCCATCGAACTGGAGGATCACAAAATTTTGATAAGTCTCCAGTTGAGGGACTTCTCGTCTCATCATCTGATTCAGCTGACAGAAGAAATGGGATTCTTGGGGGATCACACCTTTGTGGTCCTGTTCAGAAGAGAAATCTAGCGGGGCAAACATTTTGCTCTGCTGGAGTATATACATTTGGCGAAAGTGTTCTAGAGTCTCCTACACATGCTGCACATGAAAAGGTTGGCGTGCTGCTCCTGAATCTTGGAGGACCAGATACACTTCATGATGTTCAACCATTTCTCTTCAATTTATTCGCAGATCCAGTATGTTTATTTCTTCTCGTCTCATCTTATTGTACATATTGGTATCATAATTAATTGCAAACTTTTAGGAATAAACCAAAAACTCTAATTATTTGAACAGGATATTATACGACTCCCCAGGCTGTTTCGGTTTCTCCAGAAGCCATTGGCACAATTAATTTCAGTTCTCAGGGCTCCAAAAAGTAAAGAAGGGTATGCCGCCATAGGTGGTGGATCACCTTTGCGGAAAATAACAGACGAGCAGGTAACACAATACTTAGACTTCTTTGCATTAAGTTGGCTTTTGGTATTATGGAAGTATCAAATTGCATGAAAATTGCTAAGGTCTTCGGGAAAAGAAAAAAAAAATTCAGGACATCTGGTGAAAATCTCTTATTCTTAAGAGAATATATTGCGTGTCTTTTGAGTGATATTATCTGTACTGTTTTTAATAGTTTGAGATGTTGCAGGCACATGCACTTAAAATGGCTTTGCAAGAAAAGGAAATGCCTGTAAATGTTTATGTTGGAATGCGATACTGGTACCCATTTACTGAGGAGGCAGTTCATCAGGTAAGTCCTTCAGTTTTTTGTTTCTCACATCATTAGCTTTTTGTATCAATGTTGATTTATCTTTCTAGCAATCTTTGTATAGTTTTTCATCTGCCTTTTTTTTTTTTTTTTAGTTTTTTCTATTTAATTATTACTCAGTGATAGTCAATGATATAGGACAATCATATATTTTACATGCGTTTCCAGCTCATGTTTGTCCATACTCACTTGGAGGTTAGGTATATGAACTTTTGTTTTTCAGTAGGCCTACTTACAGTTAATATAACGCTTTCCCTTCTAAAAAATAAAAATCTGCCAATTGAATCATTAACAGAGATGATTTATGGAGAAACTCTCAGGATAATAATTATCTAAATAAGAATGGTTATCAGTCATGGAGCCTGAGTTGCTTCCCACAATTAAAGATTGTTAAAATGATGAGTGATGAATGATGAATGATGAATGATGATAGATGTTCATGTTGTGTATTTTTGTTGACAGGAAAAGTCATCCTGGTTCTAAGTTGTTATTTGGATAAATTAGTAGTCTACTGGCACTTCACTTGGTTCCTTGGCTTACTTTAGATGCAAAGACCTATGCCTTAGGCGTGTGTCTCAACAAACATAAAATGACGGTTTTGCTTGTTAGAGGGTATTATTAACTGATAAACATATAGCTTGGGACTGCAGCAAGAAATGTGAGTTTAGATGTTTAGCTTCAATAGTAAGCTCAGTAGGAGAACAACTGTTTGTCTATTTTGATGTGCTAAAGTTATCTTGTAAACAAACGTGTCATTTTTTATATATATTATTAAATGAAAATGCAAAACTTTTTTTTTTTGCCTTCACTTGTACATTTTAGAGGTTGAACGAGTCTTTTATTCGTTTCTGTAAAAAAATCTGGTCCACTTGGACCACCGATTTAGTTTCTTGTTGTCCCTTATCTTAACGTGCTTTATCTACAAAGGCTTGAATTCATTGATGTGGATTTTACAAGTCATTTATTGAATAGCAAAGCTTTAGCCGAATAGGCATTTTTTTCTTTCTTTCTTTTTTTTTTTTACATGCGTGTGCTTGGTTAACGTATCTGCACTTTCTGTAACAGATAAAAAAGGATGGGATTACTAGGCTTGTTGTGCTGCCACTCTATCCTCAGTATTCCATCTCTACAAGTGGCTCAAGCATCCGCCTTCTTCAAAATATCTTCAGGTGTGTAATCCTCTATTTCAATTTGTTAATTCCATATCTCCAGAGCTTGTGGTTGAACATTTTTCATCCTTGTCTTCTCTATCAATCTCACTGAGTTTGGTTCATCTGTCAGGGAAGATACATATCTGTCAAGGTTACCCGTCTCTATTATAGAATCATGGTATCAACGTGAAGGTTATATTAAGTCAATGGCTTACTTGATAGAGAAGGAGCTACAGAGTTTCTCTAAGCCTGAGGAGGTAGGTATCTTGCTCAAGTTTTTGTTACTCAGTGTTCTTGATGGACAAGTTCAACTTACATTGCATTCACCTGTTCTTGGATCCTCTGTTTGATCTTGATACTGCTGCTCTAAGTGGGTTGTTTACTTTTGTCGGGCAGGTCATGATATTCTTCAGTGCACATGGGGTACCAGTTAGCTATGTTGAAGACGCTGGAGATCCATATAGAGATCAGATGGAGGAGTGCATCTACTTGATTATGCAAGAGTTAAGAGCTAGAGGGATTAACAATGAGCATACTCTGGCTTACCAAGTGGGTTTAAATCTGAGTTATTTTTTTTTTTTACCTTTTATATCCAACCTTGGCATGGCTTTGGGCTCTTTCCGCATCATTTAGTAGAATCACAATCTACTCATATTGTCCTGTAACTCACCATTCATTGAACTCTTTTTCATCAGAGCCGAGTGGGGCCTGTACAATGGTTGAAGCCTTACACAGATGAAGTTCTTGTTGAGCTTGGCCAGAAAGGCGTGAAGAGTCTACTAGCCGTTCCAATAAGGTACTTTATGTCTTAAATATCTTGCTAACATCTAGTCCATGTCTTAAATTTCTTGGTAACTTGGCATAATAATAATGTATGAATCCTACACAAGTAAAATCTCTGGATGTTTAATTTCATGTTTTTGATTTGACTGAAAACTTTAGGTTATTTGAACTCTCATTTGCTGAATATTCTGTTATTTCATCGCGCATTCCAGCTTTGTAAGCGAGCACATAGAGACTCTCGAAGAGATTGATATGGAGTACAAGGAGTTGGCTCTTGAATCCGGCATTGAGAACTGGGGTCGTGTTCCAGCTCTGGGATGCACGTCTTCCTTCATCTCTGATTTGGCAGATGCAGTGATCGAGGCCTTACCTTCGGCAACAGCCATGTCAACCTCAAACAGCACGTCTGAAGAAGATGACAACGATATACTGAGATACGCTATCAAAATGTTCTTTGGTTCAATCTTAGCATTCGTTTTACTCTTGTCGCCGAAAATGATTTTGGCATTTAGGAATTACATGCTCTAAAGAGAAAGTGAGAGGAAGTTTTTGTCAGTATAGAATGTTATAGGAATATATTCTGTAAACAAGGAATGTTGACATTGAATTGCAAGCATTCAAAGTGCAATTAATGAAAAACAGGGTGAACCATTCCTGCTTTAAATATACACGATGACCAATTAGATATGCAACTTTATTCTTGTCAATGGCGTCAAACTTTTTCCCTTCCTGGCACGCAGAATTTGATGTGTATGCTTACAGAAGGCCTGTTTGATGTAGCTTTCTACAAATAGAAGGGTTTATGTGAAGGGCTTTGTTAAAAGGGACTTTGAATTAGAACTTGTGGTTAAAAATTATGTTTGATGAAAAACATTATATAAAAGGATGCTCTTTGTAAAGGTACTTTGCAGCGATTCCATCCAAAATAGCTTTCAAAAATGTCACGAAACACTCCAGTTCAAATAGAGCAACAATGCTGACATGTTCGACCTTTAGCTGTTGCCTGTTCTTCCACAGCTGCTTGACATAATCAAGTTCCTTCCGTAATGATTCGTAGCGTCCAGGAATACTGTAGAGACAAACAATAATCATTTTATTACAAATACAATTTACATGTATGCGTAATTATAATAGGATGTTTCACTCTAACTACTTGGTACTTGGTGTGACATGGCATAGTTGATTCAGGACTTGTAATGGACAAAATATTAAAATATATTCTTGACAAATAATGTAAATCAGCCAATACAATCTGTCGCGTCCCAAAACCCAATGACTTAGATCTCAATGAGGGATGGCACGGATCTCGAGGTGAGACCTTCGGGATCTATTTCTAGACCACGGATTGTCATATCAAATCACAATAAAGAATTGAACAAAAGAAATAACTTTATTCAATTCAGAGTACAGAAGCGATTACAATGACAAATAAAATAAATAACAAGTCAACTAATGGCTCTCAGCTAGGCCAATTATTACAACATAACTAATATCCATAAAAACAAAGTTCAACTGATAAACAACTAAGGGGTAAAAGCAATAAACGTCACAGCATCCAAATCGTTAGCTCAACCTGCAACATGAACGTTATCGTGAGCTTGGAATGCCCATATAAGTACAGAACCAAAATGAGTTGATGCACGATCAATCAAATACTGAAACAAGATAAAGGCAAGATATAGTTGAACATACTATGGTGATTGAATTATGATATGAATATGATATGTATGACATTCACATGACCTAATATTATGCTCACACAATTCAGATACAAATGAATGATAAAAATATGCCTAGGTTAACCTGGATACTTAAAGTGCCACTTTCCAAATGTCTCACTTCAATCATAACCAATTCGGGACATAGGTCACCAAGAACAGCCGGATGCCCCTATCTTCGTTTCGAGCGCTAACACATGGTACGAAGTCCACCATATATTGTATTAACGAGTGTACAATACTCGTGGTCCAGTAAAACCAAATAGAGCCTTGCAAGCACTCTATCCTTATTTAGAGTGGGCTTTCAACCACTGGTATAGTCAACTAACCAGGAGACACTCGGTACTCGTCTATTTCTCTACTAGGGCTCCCTCAAGAATCAAGCTAACATAGTATGAATGCACTTATTACAAATATTAGGATCCTAGTGATACAATCCAAGAATAGTATCCACGCGCCCATACACGTCGATAA
>JAUPMG010000010.1:2449100-2477662 GCA_031762675.1 Pachysandra terminalis
TCCCTGAATGAGCTGGTTCCAACGCCCCGCGCTACACCAGAGGAATTGACCAAACCTGCCTCTTGTTGCACAGCAGAACCGGAAGCACCGGCGATTCCGGCATTATCGCTACGAGCCGACGCATATTCCGTCACACCTGGGGTCACCCTCGCCGCCTTGTGTAATAATAATATTTTTCTTTTAATTGTGTTTCTCTTCATTCTTGCATCTATTTTGGAACTGAGTCACCAAAACGCACCATGCGGGAGCAAAGGTGCGAATATAACTTGTGATCCAGAGCATCTGCATATATACATACAAACTATATTTAATGTTGATATTTTAATTTTCATTTTTATGCTCAACCACATATATAACAGAAAGGACATAATCCATAAAATCACTCAATTCAACCTTCAATCAATCTATTTAAATTTTTTTTAGAACAAAACTCGTATATTTTTATAATTTTATAAAACCACCAAAAATTTTGCAAGAAAACCTATGCTTTTTAATATTTTTTATCAGAATAAAATTCATATATTTGTATGTTTTTATAAAATCCCCCAAACATTTACAAGAAAACCCACATTTTTTATGTTTATACAATAATATGTGGATCTACGAATTTGAAAAGTCAAATCCACGGATTAAGCACGTTTTAAGCACTAGAACGCCTCCCCATTCACACGGATTGGATTGTGTGACTTAGGTTTGGACCCTTGGATTTTGGGAGAAAAGAAAAGAAAATGTTAGAAGAGAAATCACTTTCTACTATTTGGTTGAAAAACAAGAAAGAGAGAGAGAAAAATTGTCAGAAAATTAAGTTTTCTTTTATCTTGTCTTGGAATTATGAAATCTATAGGATCTATTAGCTCTGTTCCTTTTGGGATTCCATGTTCATAAAATTTCAATGGTTTTGTAGTTGTCATATTAATATACAAGTACTAAAAGAGACTAAACTAGGTGACACAAAGACCTTGTTATAGTTTCAAGGTTTTGCTTGGTATAGACACAAATTGATCTTGTTATCAAAGGATCCTTTGATTTCACAGTCTCAGACCAATTCAATTCAATATCAACAAGCATTGGTCAATCCGTGTCCGTATCGATATCGAAACCAACCGGATATAATTATCGAATCAGTTAATGGTTGCAGTCATTAGTTTCTCCCACTCAGTTTGGATAGACCAAGCCCTGGAAACAACAAGCTCTGTCTAGACACTGACCTGAAGCAGAGATTTATTGCAGCAATACAACCACAAGTACAGTTTTAACAGGAAAACACAGGAATTGCACAAGACAAAGAAGCTAACCAAAAGTTTAATCAAACAAGATGACGGTATCAGTTGCATAAACTATAGCTTTCAGTAGCTGATAGCATTCCTAAATCTAACTACAAGCATACATCACAAACATGAAACCCAAAATGTGCATGCTGGACAAAAAAAGAAAAAGAAGAAAAATAAAATCAACTCTGGGGTGAGGCTTTGGCAACCCCACTCGGCGCAGCAGTGTGGGGGGGCGGGGCTGCATAGGTCCCATGAGTGGAGCCAGCAACGCCATCAGCAGAATACACCGATGGCTGTGCATAACCACCACCATAGGAGTCACTGTACGGCTGCTGCTGTTGTGCATAACCTGTCTGTGCCACTGCTTGTGTTCCACCATAATAGGCTGGCTGAGCTGTTGCTGCTGCTGGGGAACGGACATAACCGGATTGTGCCGAGGGAGGTTGAGAATGTGAGTACCCTGGCTGCACAGAAGAGGGTTGCACGTAGCTTCCTGGAGTGCTTGGGGGCTGTTGGGTCTGCCCATAAGCTGGCTGATTAGAAGGTGGCTTCTGAGCCTGTGGTGCTCCATAGGGGGACAATGGTCCATAGCCAGTCTGCGCCGGTGGCTGGTTTCCATAACCTGGTTGCGAATTTGGAGGGACTCCATAACCTGGCTGAGTAGCAACCTGAGCCGCTGTGTTTGGTTGGTGACCGGCATACCCTTGCTGGCCTGTTGCTGGAGACTGAACAGGTGGAGGGGCTTGCACACCTTGTGCTCCATAAGAAGCGGCTGCTCCATCTTGTGCATAACCAGCCGCTGAGCTGTAACCTTGCTGCTGATCATACCCCGGCTGAGGATTCGATTGCGGCTGACCATAACCAGGTTGAGGTGCCGACGCTTGATAACCCCCGCCATACCCGTCCTGAGTATAACCTTGCTGCTGTCCAACCGGTGGTTGTTGACCGTAATTTGACTCCCCATATGACCCTTGCTGATAACCACTGTTATCAGCTGGTGTTGAAGATCCTCCATGAGATGGTTGTTGCTGCTGTGAAGGAGGTTGCTGGTTATAGTAATCGTATCCACCACTTTGTGTCGTTTGCTGAGTTGGTTGAACAGATGTCTGGTCCCATCCAGAAGAATATCCTCCAGGTGTTTGTTGAGGTGGGTAGCCTTGAGACATACCGTACTGAGGTGGTTGACCGGAATATCCTCCTGGCTGCATGTATCCATAACCAGGTTGCTGCATTGGAGGCCCAGGCGGACCCCAGTTTGACTGAGGCCGTGGAGGACGATAACCTTGCTGAGAATATCCCCCAGACATTGCTGAATTTCTAACACGATTCTGCACAGAATTGTTTTCCTCATATGATATGAACAAAGATAACCTTTGCTACCCATACTAGAACATAAAGGAAATAGACAGGATATACACATAACAAGTAGGCAAAGTATCAACACAAAGCATCAAAAATGGAGGTAAAAAAAAAAAAACCTATTTCTAAACGAGGATTAATGCATTGTATATTTGCATTAAGAAGGGTAAAGACACAAACATACCGCATGGTGGTAGAATTTTTCGATTTACGCCAGCAGAGATGCCCATCCTCCCTACTTGTATGAATGGGTACAAAAAGAATAACAGGGCAAAACCTAAACATGCATTTTGCATAATAGAGAGAGATACAAAATCCATTGCCATGAAGAGAGCAACAGGTTTTCAAGTGTTATACCATGTTTTGCCACATCATCTAGTTGGTGCATTGTTATCAACAGAAGAAAGAAGAGAGAATCTTACAAGAGAACAGTACTAACCTAGAAAATTTGAGAATGATAAATAAATACAGATCATCTAAGGTAGGTTAAATGGTGACTTTTCCTAAAACAAGAAGCCATGTGTGACTTGGAATCATGACTCGGAGAAGTAATCACAAAGAAGCCGTTATGATCAAAGTTCTAAATAAAATAAGTGGAAATTTACCTGCAAATTCAAGGATTCTCAATGTGCATAACAATAAGTAAATTGTGTATGTATATTTATCAGCAACATAAATTGAAACCATGTAACAAAGGAGACACGGGGAAGTCATCAAAATTCAAAAATAGTTAAGCAATATGTCTTTTACCATAAGAGCTCTTGAGATGAAAAATGAGTTGAATAAGGACAACTACAGAGAACATAAGAGCTCTTGAGATGAAGAATAACTTGAACGAGGACAACTACAGAGAACAGTGACCCCTTCCTCCAGAGCCATACATAAAATGCGACAACCTTTCAAGACTGCTTAACAGGTCAATTATTCGCAATTGGCCATGTTAAGAATGCTGGCATCACTTAAATATAATAAGATGGCAGTGTAATAGAACAATATCCAATTACAGCAGATATACGGTTATAAATCAATTAACTCATAGGTAATATCAACACAATTGAAAGGGGATAAAGTATGCTTCTAACGACAAGACCTATCTATCTTTGACAAAGTATATTTCAGCTCATATAAGAGGAACCAGAACAAAACAGATAAGAGGGTTATAAATCAATTAACTCATAGATAATATCAACACAATTGAAGGGGATAAAGTATGCTTCTAACAACAAGACCTGTCTATCTTTGACAAAGTATATATCAGCTTATGTATAAGAGGAGCCAGAAAAAAAAAACAGATAGGTAGTAGGAAATAATGGGATTGGCAAGTATAGTAAGATAAGAGGGTTATAAATCAAATAATTCATAGGTAATATCAACACAATTGAAGGGGATAAAGTATGCTTCTAACGACAAGATCTGTCTATCTTTAACAAAGTATATTTCAGCTTATATAAGAAGAACCAAAAAAAAAAACATATAAGAGGGTTATAAATCAATTAACTTATAGGTAATATCAACACAATTGAAGGGGATAAAGTATGTTTCCAACGACGAGTCCTGTCTATCTTTGAGAAAGTATATTTCAGGTAATATAAGAGGAACCAGAAAAAATCAGATAGGTAGTAGGAAATAATGGGACTGGCATGTATAATAAGATAAGAGGATTATAAATCAATTAATTCAGAGGTAATATCAACACAATTGGAGGGGATAGAGTATGCTTCTAACGACGAAACCTGTTTATCTTTGACAAAGTATATTTCAGCTTATAAGAGGAACCAGAAAAAATCAGATAGGTAGTAGGAAATAATGGGACTGGCAAGTATATTTTATTTAAAGAAAGCATACACACATACATCAAGAATAATTCTCCAAAACAGTGAAATGAGTTAAAACGAAAGTATTAAATCCTAAAAGAGAAACGTGTAATCTAGTGCAACGATGTCTCTTGGCGAGCATAGCACCTATTTCTAGTGTAACGATGTCTCATGGCGAGTATAGCACTTGGTAAACATACTCAATAACAAATAAGGTCACCTTTTTTAGACCAGCAAAAGGAAAAAGAAAATAACTGATAATTGGCTTTCCATTTTTTTTTTTTTTTTTTTGATGAATAATGACGGTATTAGAATAAGAGGAAAAGAATATACAATATTTGACTTTTAATTTGGTGTAGTATTGAACTATTAAGATGGAATAGCAAACAATAAAATGCCAGAAATAAACTATCATTCCTGATGGCGCTCATTTCACCAAGTAGGAATTTATTTCTCAACCACAAAGTAATTCACCAGGAAGCAACAATGCAAACGATAGTTTAAAATTAAATCATAGATAGTGACAAAAACACATGTCTAACTAAAAGATCAAGAACTTCCAGAAAAAGGGAGTTTAAAATTCACCAAGTAGGAATTTATTTCTCAACTCCACAAAGTAATTCACCAGGAAGCAACAATGCAAAAGGCAGTTTAAAATTCAACCCTAGATAGTGACAAGAACACATATGTTCAACTAAAAGATCACACACTTCACGGAAAGGCATCACAATAATGAGCACACACAATATCATCAATCACATAAATGATTCCAAGAACAAAACTAAGAACATCCTTCTCCAGATTCATTGCGCTGAATAAACCATACCAGAAAGCAGTAGATTCAAAACTTCGAACTGCGTTTCCTTAAAAATTAACAGTTAAGCAATTCTTTAAGCAAGTACATGAATCACATCCTCCAAAATAGATACTATCAAGTCAATGACCCTTAATGCTCACTCAAAAAATCAAGTTTGAATCTCAACATTGTCCAGCAACAGCATTTCTTGGGTTCCCTCCTTTCAAAATATCATAACAGTTATACAAGATTTAAGCCCCCTTAAAAATTAAGAGTTAAGCAATGCTCTAAGCAAGTACATGAATCACATCTCCAAAATAGATACTATCAAGTCAATGACCCTTAATGCTCGCTCAAAAAATCAAGTTTGAATCTCAACATTGTCCAGCAACAGCATTTCTTGGGTTCCCCCCTTTCAAAATATCATAACAATTATACAAGATTTAAGCCCACCGATGCAATGCCAAAGGAACACAGGAGTACCAATCCAAGTAGGTGTAACCAATGCACACTAAACTACGATAATTCCTGATAATAATCTGATCATATGATGTACACAACTAAAAGAAATATTCAGTGCTAGCACATGCTAATAATAAATATGAGTAGCTGGTCCAACTTGATTTATCTAAATCCTGGAAATTAAGGAAGCATTCATACAAGTTAATGGCCACAACGGAGATCATAAATGAAGGACCTGCTTCACAAAACTAAATATCCAATAAATCCAGCCACATCTCTGAGCATCACCTAAAGATAAAACACTATCTTCTCCTCCAAGTAGGCTCCAGATTTCGAAGCTAAAATCTAACACCTCAACTCATATCTTCATGAGCCACCTTGGTATGGATATAATATGGAAGCTAACTGCATATAAAACAAAACAAAAACCATATATTCTAACTCCTCAAAATATCTCCTGCAGGTTCACAAGCTCAAGACTAAAACAAAACTGCATCTCTAAGAGATCCATGGGGATATTGCACACTATGCACACTTTTTTAATCAAAGTTTCACTACGTAACTAAAAGGAGAAAGAGATTAAATAGACAGTCCAGGAATGTCTCTCGGATTTGCAGAAGCCAACCCTTCATTTTGGAGCTAATGGTGACTCGTAATACACAGATTGATTTTTGATTAAAACTGTAGTGCATGTTCATTGACAAGTCCAAGTCCAACTGATTGACAGAAATAAGAGGTAATGCCTGCAAACTCTGGGATTTACACAAGTCCAGCCGATTGACAGAAATAATAGAGTAGTAACTTGCAAACAATCCATTGACACGGAAATAATAAATCTCACAACTTCATGGAAAGAGAAATGCAGTACTAACAAAACTCAGCACAACCTTAGTTACCTAATTCGTCCAAATGGTCTGCCACTCTTACATTCCGCACGCAAATCCGCGACTTAAAGTTAAATTCGTTGGAAATTCGCATTTCAACTGAGTAAAAACGCGCACTTGCTTTATAAATGACGCTTTTGTTCAAGAAAATACTAAAAATAATAATATATTCAAATCCTAAAATGCAATTGTATTCAAAGAGATTTTGTTTTACGAGACATGAACAAAACAAAATCTCTTTCAGTACTCACATAGTCTCGTCATGTCTATTACTTTTTATAATAAAATATTATTCATCTATCTTTCTTTAATTATACTCTTCCTCTCATACTTTGATACTTCGTATCTACTATTTATTTAATAAAATATTTTCATTCATTATTTTTAGAATACTTATTATATAATTTAATACATTAAAAATCATTTAATTTTTATTCTTGTTTTTAATTTAAGAATCTATCTCTAAATCAAATTAATATTTTAATTTATCAAACGAAATTATTATTATCTAATATTATATATAAACGCTCTAAAGATGCTCTGTACTCTAGGGCATTTTTGAAATCGGCGCTCTCGCTCTACGCTCTAGTAACTTAGAGCACAACTAATCTATAAATATTGGAAACAATGTTCTGCAAAAATGATCCAAGCGTATGTACATAGGAAAAAAGTTCCACACGCTTCTCGACTAGAAAAAGTAACAAAAGAAATCTCCTCATGGACACAAGGAAAATTGTATAAAATGCGCTACATATATATTGTACATAACAATCTGTCATGATTTTCACATAAAACAACAGATGTCCACACTGTATCACCCACACACTGACCCTACAAATCTATGTCCAAGAAAATGAATAGAACTGGTCTATTCTAGTAAAAAATCTTGGTCTAGAAATACAGAGAGATTGCAAAGTCCATCCAAGTTCAACAAAACAAACCATCTGGGAAATTCGATAGAAACATCCATACTATAAAGGTTGAATCGTAAAATGTGCCAAGTATTTTCTTTTTTTTACATTTTCCAAAAGTAACCTTTCATATGATAAAATATTTAATATAATTAAGGATAATATTGTCTTTTGGTTTATTCTAGGAGACGATGGTTAAGTTTTCAAAATAACCGTTCCCACCTTATTTCAGTTATTAAAAGCAAATGATGTGGCAAAAAAAGGGTTAACATCTTTCTAGATATTTATCAATGTGCAGTAATGCACATGCCACCTGCTAGTGTTAGTAATGTCAATAAAACCTCAGACATTCATGCGTTAAACACAAGCAAGGTAGTACAGCAGTTTGATAATTAAAATGTAGAAAAGATAAACTAAAAAATATAGGTAGAATTTATACATAAAAGCCAAATCCTTCTAGAGTAGCAAATAGTACAGATTTTACATCTATGAAAATGGCATCCATGCTTCGCATGGATTCTGGGTGACAAATTACCAGAAATCAATATGGATTTGGTTGAAAACACCAGTCATTCATACAAATCAATGGAGGTAATGTGGATTAAACACTACCTAATAACCATCTTGTATGGAGTAAGGACAGGAAAGAAGTAAAAAAGGGAAACTCCCAACCTTACCCAAAATGAAAGAAAAAAAGATGCCCATGGAAAGAAGAATATAAACAGGGAGATATTGTGTCTATACACATGAAAAATGATATATATCCTCACAAGAAAACATAAATACAAAATATAGGTAAGATAAATAGAACAAATTTCAGCTAATAGCATAATTGCATAAACTATGTTGATCACATTTTGAACCTGCATAAAATAAACTATAACACGGAAGAAAAATGCATAAATAAATAAATAAATCATGAGTTAAAAAAAAAACACTTTTAAGATATTCTATGAAGTACATTTACAATTAAAAGGAAACGCAACCACACTACATTTCAATAGACCTTAATATGTGCAAGAAACCAATGATTTCATTACGAGAAGACAAAAGCATGTTGGCAAAAAAAAATTATAGAATTAAAAAACTTAGATTGCAATATAATGAAATACAAGCAAACATGATGACAACACATGAATGACCCAGCATGAAGCAAGCATACGCATGTTACATCTGCCATATGCAGTTTGATCAAGGTTTGATGTACCGGGACTGGGTACCGGACATATCCCGATCTGACAGTACTTGCCAGTACCGGCTGGTCCAGACCCGATACAAAAATGATGGACCGGCGGTTCCAGTTGCCGGACCAGCTGTACCGAACCAATCCAGATCGAAATCAGTCTGGACCGTCCAATACACATTAAAAAAAATACAAAAAAAAAAAAATAGACAACCGATCCGGTCCATAACCCCGCAATACAAAAGTTTGTATTGCGGTTTGGGACCGAACCGTTTGAGTTCTGGTCACGGTATGGACCAGCCGGTCCGTAGAACCACGAGGCAGACACTGCATCAACCAAGAGGAATCATGCATCCACCAAGAGGAATCATGGTCCAGGATAAAAAAATCTTTAAATACATTTGAGAATAATTGATCATTCAACTAATCTATTTTTAAAAGTTCTAAATAGCTACACTCAGAGAACTTATATAATCAATCAGGTGCAAAAACACAGGGCAATGAAAGCCTTCATACATACCTCACTTACGACTTCATTAACCAACTGTTTTGCAGATTCAATCTGTTCTTTGGTGCCATCAATTTGTACAGTTCTTTCCATTGATGTGTCACCGGGAGGCGGATGCAACGGTATCAGCTAGACAATAAGAATAAGGATAAGTGTTAATAGAACCATTGTGCAGAACTGATTTATAAGTCGAATACAAAAGAGCAAATAATAGAATTTCCATCAAGCAAGCAAAGTAAATATAAGCTGGTTCAGGTTCCACATCAAGTAATTGAAATTTAATTTCAAATTTAGCTATGCAATTGCAATCTAATATATCACACAGGGAAGAGTGCATCCAGATATTCAATAACAAACCTGAATACGAGCTCCTGAACTAGCTTGCATATTTTTTATTGTCTCGCCTCCTTTACCAATTATCAACCCAACCTGAAATGAATTTCAAAATCACAGAATGCCCTAAAACACCAAATAAAATATAAACTAAAGCATATAGCATTGTTTTCCGTGCCTTGTTATTCGGGACTTTCATTACAAACTGATCAGCTCCAGGTTGTCCCACTAACCTTCGAGAAATTAATGTAGAACCCCCCGACTCGGCCTGCTTCAATCATTGATTACAGGAAAGAATTACAACAATAAATAAAAACATGAGTAAAGCACATGAAATATAAGGAGATTAGTGTTATTTTACACCATATATTGTGAAATGCAGCTCTGTGAAAGATATATCATACATGCTCACCGACATTCATGTTGTAAAAATATAATATATCAATCATCTAAGTTTGTAACTACTATCTGTTTATCCACCAATTCATTGCATGCATGGGAGCCACATGAAGAAAGGCTTTAAATTTTGATATCACTAAATATTTCACCAGGTTGGAGAATTATTGGGAAACAAATTTGCTATATTTTGCCAAAATTTTGACAAAATGAGAGACAATGAGGAATTCAGTGAATTCCCCCTTTCATATGTATGGTGTGATGCACATCCAAGTTTAACACTCAATATATACTTGGAAAAAATTGAAATTACGCCTTGACCAAGTGTTCATACAAAAAATATAGAAATAATATAGACGAATTACTACCTCAGAAAGAACATCATTAATTAACTGCTCTGCCTTGCTTATTTGCTCTGGAGTTCCGACAAGCTCTACCAATCTTGTCTGAGAATTTGGGTCAGCATCCATATCCCTGGTTACTTGAATCTTTGCTCCAGACTGCAGCTGAAGATACTTGATGGTCTCCCCACCCTTCCCAATAATAACACCAACTCTTCCATTTGGAATATCGATCTTTTTGCTTGAACCATGAAAACCATAGGCAACCGGAATCGCCGAAGGGGGAACCATGCCAACTTGGGAATTCCCAAATTGAGGCTTGTGTCCAAGATCTGCACTTAATCGAGTCAAAATAACAGGTATTTTGACCTAATTTCAATGAAAACCTAGACATTTAAAAAAAACAGATACAAAGTATCTCTTTTTTAGCAATAACCGAAAAGAACAATAGAGAACATCAACGATTCGAATAGTGAATTTAACTTATCGAAAGACAAAAATCGATCAAGAGATATGTTCAAGATCTGCACTTAATTGATTCAAAATAACAGATATTTTGAACTAATTTAGATGAAAAACTACACATATATACAAAATAGATAAATAAAATCTCTATTTCTCCGTCCGCAAGATCGAAGAGCAAAAACCGAAGAGAACAATATAAAACATAACAATTCGAATAGTCAAATCTAACTTATCGAAAAACAGAGAACGAGCAAGAGATAGAATTCAATAGAAAAATGACCCGCCGGAATGGAACCGAAACCCTTATCGTTGCCTTCATCGGAGCCGGCACCGTTTTCGACACGGGGACGCTTCGCTTCTGCGTTACTGAAAAGCCGAGCTGCGATCTCCTGTGCACGCTGCTTGGCAATCTGGATCTCGTCGACGAGTGGAGAAGCGCTGTTGTAGGAAGGCAGAGGAGGAGTATTAGTTGATTCCGGTGATGAGGAAATGATCGGAGCAGAGAATCCGGTAGCGCGACGAGGACCGGAAGGAGGAGGTGTCGCTTGATCTTCGTACTTTCTCTTGTTTTCGACTCTAGATGCGTATTGAACTTCTTCCGCCATGGAAAGATTTTTTTTTTAGCAGAAAGGAAATGAGAAGAGACGCGAAGCGCTAAAAAGGGAAGAGCTTCGAAAACCCTAGAGATAGGAGTTTGGAATCTTATTTATAACCACATAAGAAGGGCGGTGGTTTTCTTTTCTTTAGCGTATTTTATAAGATATACAAGTATTGGCAAAAAATTAAAAAATAAATAAATAAATTGGAAGGTAGGACTGAAGAGTGAGAATAGAGATGGCAACGGAGCGGGTTTTGACGAACCCTAACCCGCCTATGAAGGAGTCCCTAATACCAAACCCGCTCTTAACTCCATTTGGGGGGTGCGCTTGATCCGGTTATTGAGTTCTTTTAAAAATAAATATATTTTAAGTTAAAATCTTTAATATTTTAAATATACTTACTTATAAAATATATATTTATACATAAAAAATATATTTAAAACATAGGTGAATGACAACAAGGCAAGTTAGGGACGGGTTGAGCCAAACCCTAATCTGACTCATGAGTTACCAAATCTTATCCATTAGGAGTGGGGCAGGTTATCCGTTTAACCCAACCCATTGTCATCCCTAAGTGATGACTTAACGTACCGGCCTAGACCGATAAGAAGAATGATTCGTAGGTTGTGTGAGGGCTTGCACGTATCGGCCCGTCACAAATTTTTACATACGTTTCGTGTTGTGGGTAATTTTTGGGTCCCAAGTCCGATATGGTACAGGGACAATTATTATCATGCTGGGTCAGGGTCGAGTTTCTTTCTCTACCTATATTTTGGGCCATGACTTCTAGCGGCATGAATCATGTCGTACTGTGTTTGGCATGTTGGGCCGAACCATCACGTACGACCCAGCCAGTTTGTACAACCTTAGGTCGTGTCATGTCGTGCTTGGGTTCTGGGTTCTGCAACTCGTGATATGGACAGGCCCCTGAAAGATAAAGAGTCCCACATTGATGGAGTCCATGGTTTCAAGGATCGGATCAATCCGTACTTGAATCAGACCGGTCCAACCAATACCGATTCGTACCAGTCCAATGACTGGATCAGACTGATCCAACCGTTCTATTTTTTTTAATTTATAACCAACGATCCAACAGGTATGCCTGGACCGGTCCAATACCAACCGGTACAACCAGTCCAGAGACTGGTACGGCCGATCCAATTTTTTTTTGAAGGACGATCCAATCCAATACCAACAGGTACAGCGGGTTCGGAGACCGGTACGGCTGATCCAATTTTTTTTTTAAGGACGATCCAACTTTTAGATCTGCTGGTATCGCCGATCCGGATCGGCCGGCACCGATCCAATCCAAGATCCCGAGACTTGAGACCCTGTCAGCATCGTGGCCACCTAGGGATATCCATCTTCCAACTTGAACATGTCAGGTTTACTCCAAGAATCAGATACATTCAAATGGAAAAATGGCAATAATCTTTATAAAATTTACAAGCCCTCAAAATGTCAGGTCCAACAATACAAGAAGCTCCATGCCACATGTCTGGATTCAAGCAAAAGAGAGCCACATTGATCTCAAATTCTCGCCTAGCACTAGCAGCAGTATTGAAAAGCCTTTTTTTGTTTCGGTTGGAGAGAGCTACTACAATCACATTTGTTTGACCTAAACAACACAATAAAAAACACTGAACTGCATCTTTTCTTAGAAAAAGAAAGAAAAATAATCAGAAATAAGCTGCCCACGCCGCCGGGAGCAAAAGACAAGTTACTTCCTCATGGATTCCCGCAACAGCCACTTCTCAACCCCAATATGAAAGAACATCATGCTACAATTTTTTAGGGATGAATAAGAGCTGACGGACGATGCAGCAGCGCTTGTTGGGAGGAAAGGCAAAGCAGCCTACTACGACCAACAGCAACCCAAAAGAGCTTGCCAAGCAACAAGACATTTCGTCTTGGGCCATCTATGCATAATACATGTACAGACTGTTTGCAGCAGCACAGGCGATCGAGTTTTCAGTCGGGTGCCATGCTAGGTGAAGCAACTTTGTCGAGAAGTCGAAAGCATTCCCATTTGTATCTACTCCTGGGCTATCAGCTCCTGTTACGACATACAAATAGAACATTTGAGTCACGAGGTGGTCAAGTGCAAACAAAAATCATTAAGGCTCCGTTTAGATGCCAAGAGTATGCCAGAAAGTAAAATGTTGGAAAGTGAAATTTAAATTTTACAAGAAGCTGTTTTGATGTGTCAGGAAAATGTATGACTAGGACAGAAAATTTTGATTTTGATGTTTGGTTACTAGGAATGAATGAGAAAAGTTATTCATCTGCCCATTGTACCCTTCACTGTATAAGTGCAAGAAGAAGGAAGCTTTGTTGGTGAAGGGTAGGATGGGGAACATGCTCTCATCCTCACCTTTTCATTTTTCTTTCCCACAAATTCCTTTCCATTTTGTTGAAAAACAATAAGGACCCTTTGTCTGCAGTCAAAGGAGTTTGACTGAAACATTTTTTGTAGGACCCACATTTTCCGGATATCCAAAACACACATATTATGCAAGAAAATCATATTTCCTTTATATTCCGGCTATCCAAACGGAGCCTAAGAACAAATATCTTGATACGAACGAATATATTGATCATTTAGTGTGTACAATATTATATGAGAAAACAAAACTGACCTCGTCGAACAACACGTGTTAAACTGCTCAGGGATCTCGAAGGCCTTGACGGAGTCGGCACTTGTCTCCTAAACATGACCAAGTGCATTAATGTCCAAATCTTTCGCATATCGATATCATATTATTTACTTTGGTGCAGCCTTAAATATACCTATTGAATTTTTCAACCACTACTTGAGATAATCTTTTGGCTTAACTTTTACATTATCATACTAGTTTTTACATATACCTCATGGGATTTTTGCTGGCTTCCAGAGTGGTTGTCTCGGTGCTGCCCGAAGCACATCCAAACACTCGAAATAGATTGCTGGGATCACAGAAAAATTGTTAGCAACTAAATATTGAGTACAAGCATTGTTGAACCATTTTATGTTCATTGTTGTGCCGTTCTCTAAAAGCCTAAGCTTTTAGAGTAAGTGGTAATTAACATAGTATCAGAGCAGGAGGTCGAGTGTTTGAATCCCGGGGGTATGTGTTTGTGTTTGTTCTCCCACGGATGTGCTGTTCCTGTGCAGGTGTATGTGGTGTGTTTGTTCTCCCACGAATGTGTTGTTCCCATGCGGATCCCGCACATGCGGGAGGTGTTGAACTGCCCGCACGTGCTTAAGTGGTTATTAACAAGCATCAAACCAAGAATTTTAATTATAAAAACAAAATGGCAAAAATGCGAACCTGTATGAACCTGTTGCAACTCGTTGTGCATCACCACTCAGACAACACTCAAATTTATCAAAGATTGAATCATTTTCATATAAATCACACAGCTGTTCAAGATAAGTATAGTCAGCCAGCATACAGTGTTTAAGAGAAGTAACAATGCAATGGATGGACCATGTAAACTATATCGAAGATTTAGAAGAAAATAAAAAGGGGGGAGGGGGGGCTCACCTTAGGCCTTAAATATTCATGAACCTGGAATGTTGCTACTGGACCAGAATCCATATTTATGTCCCACAGCTGACAACCAATTAAAAGAGATTACAATGTTAAAACAAAAGCAATGGTGATAAATTCCAAAGGAAAAAAGGCAAAGATCATAACTGAACTATGCCCAACAAAAAACAACAAAAATACAGATCCATTACAATATGAAGACATTAAATGTCCTGATACATTAAAACAACAATTTTACGCTGTAAGTGACAAAACAGAAAAACAAAAGCATAAATCTTTCCAATTAGAAATATGAAAATGAATAATGTAACAGCATGTTAAAAATGATCAATCAGTCAGCATTCACAAGGCATCTCAATTGATCAGGAACACTTGGGCAAGCTTTCAAATATAATTGGTATAATTTGCTACTCAACTATTCCATATGCATAAGATGGGTTTAAATGGTATAAATTGAGGCAACCTAACTTAGATAACCCAAATATAGTTGGATTCATTCTGAGAATGGACGGCCTTACCTTGTTTCCTGAAACAAAACAGCTTGTAGTACTGATATTTCTATTTTACTAAAAATCCAAGCAGGAATCAAGTAAACAAGTACTGACAATGAATCCTGATATTTAGAACTGGATGTGGGAAGTAGTTCCAAACAGCCGTTAATTGTGCAATTTTAAAGGTCGTAGCATTCATATAGGCCCAATTGCATCACCAGGTTGTGCAAATTAGATTATAAGATGCCACAGTTAAATTCAAGTGATCGATGAATCACTTGAATTGTTGGTTGCTGAAGAGAATTCTTATTTAATGAATGAAGAATCATGTGAACTTCCATCTTGGGACGTATTAGCTACATTAATGGGGTTTCAAAGGGGAATGAATAAGGGAACTACTGACCAATGCTTTCTTAATTTAATGTTGACCATTTTGTAGAAAGTTTATGAAGATATTACAAAGATGAGATCTACAATGCTAGTTATTCCTTTAATATTCATCAAAAAAACATGTTAGTTATTCCTTTAAGCAATCAATTAATGATAAAAGGGATTTAAAATAGGTCAGATAGAAGAACATATGCATCAAAAGCATCACGCATACGGCCAAAGAAGACTATTACTACTTCAGGACAAGTTTCATCACAATCAAGGGAGAACAATCCAATCCAAATCAAATGCTTGAAGGTGGAACTTTGACATTGGTGAAGCCACAACTTATAAATGCCAAATAAGTATCTACCACATCTTATAAATTATAATCCATAAAGATGAACTGAAAGAGGCTGGATAGAAGAACATATGCAGCAAAAGTATCATATATACATCCAAAGAAGAAGACTACACTTAACTCGAGGACGAGTTGTATCACTGTCGAGAAAGAATGATGCAATCCAAATCAAGTAATGGAAGGTTAAACATTAACATATTGGTGAAGCCGAATGTAGAAATGCTGGACAAGGAGGTCCAATATCTTTGAATCCACAAGGATGAATAAACCAGTCAGCTTCTAGAGGTTGTGACTTTCTACCCAAGTATCAGATTGATAAAGATATTGACGCATTAGAAAGCTCTTTACAAGATGTAAAAGAGCTATCTCACAACCTTTGTCAAGATTCCCATTATTATTGTATCAAATTCGTTATGAAGACAAGGTAAACAGTTGATGACGCGATATAAGAGAATTTTGGTCATTTTTAAATTGTACTTCGAACAAAACCTTTTTAAATCAGTTTATGTGCATCTACTACAAGCCAGCCAAGTCTTATCATGTATTTAGCAAGTCAAAAAGTCAAGTAAAGAGTGTTAAAAGTATCCAATCAAAAAGTTATTGAGTCCAATTAAAGAGCTTAATCTCCATTGCTTTAACTCATCCGATTCCATCCCTTTTTTTTTTATTATTTCCTAACAAATAGGTGATTTAAGAACATTTAACCAAATTAAGCCACTGAATGAAAATCATCCTATAGGCATTTATGTTTGGAGAGAGAACTTTTGGGTCACTTGGATTAGCCCCTTGCAAGAGATTTTTCCTTGATTTACCTTTTATATACAGAGGCTTCAATATTGATCTAAGTAATATGCACCACTATCTTTCAATTGTGGATTAGAGAACAGAATTTCCACAGCAAATTAAAGAACGACCACTTTCGACTTTTGTCACATACACTCCAATATCAACCTGGTAAAGACATCTCCTGAACATCGATTTTTTTTTGTTTTTAATGATTATGAATAACAGAACATCTCAGCATTCATGTCATGTACCATTATATTCTCACTACCACACGAAAACGAGCAACCACTACGGATATAGACCACATGCAGTAATTTGAGAATGATTCCACCCCTCCCTGCCTGCCTCATCACAATCTTCATCTGTATGGGTGACATGTATCAAACCATCCACAGTCAACCGGGCTTGGAAATTTAGACTTCAACCTAGTGCAGCAGAAAATTTTGGGCAGGATATATAAATTCAAGATCCTCATAGTAAATGATTACCTAGCTTTCTATCATGTCCTTTGCAGTGAACATCACATTGATGTATTTGTATCCAAAAGGATCTTCCTAATAGTGTTTACTCCTAATGCAACATTCTTTCTTTTTTCTAATCGAAGTATATAAGAACTGCAAACAAGCACGTCAAAACATAGGGATGTATGGATCATCTTATCACATATTATTTGTGAGCCAGCCACCAAATCAATCTCCCACACACCAACTCTTAAGCATCTTTGAAAGTTGATAACTTGAAATGCATAAACGTTTCCGCACAAATCCTCTTTGAGAATGAGCTAATGACTAAGTGATCAATATTTACAGCATAACCAAAAAATAATCCATTTTAGAGATACTACTTCCAATCTCTACCACCCAGTTGGCTAACCAACTATATCTTGATTGAAAATAAGGTAGCACCATGTTCATGGACTTTATATGCACGGTTATCAAGCTTATATCTAGGTCAGCTAGAGCACAATCTCTAATGGTAGTATATACAAGTACCTTCCAGATAAGCTTTTCCTAGTACGATTTGGTGATGAAATTGAGTTCCTTTATCTAATCTAAGAAAAAACTTAATCAGATAACAAAAAGGATAGACACAAATAACTTCTACTAATAAATGACTCAACTTTGGTCCATGGGGAATCCAGGTCCATCTAGCATCAGAGGTGTATTCAGGACTCTTTTTTTCCCCATAATTGGTGTATTCAGGGACTCTACTACACACTTCATGGGTACAAAGGATTAGGCGGGAGAATGCGGTCTGGGCCGAGGTTGCACTTTAGTCACGGGACTAAGAAAGCCAAGAATGCAGAATTTTCATGTTTAGTGGTTGA
Source organism: Pachysandra terminalis (assembly GCA_031762675.1). Taxonomy (NCBI): domain Eukaryota; kingdom Viridiplantae; phylum Streptophyta; class Magnoliopsida; order Buxales; family Buxaceae; genus Pachysandra; species Pachysandra terminalis. Next base: position 2,467,290 of record JAUPMG010000010.1, read on the forward strand.
AGGTATTCATATAGAGTAACCTCTTGGATTGCTCTTGAAGCTAATTCATCTTGTACGCTTAGCTAGATCTTTGGTTCATGGAATGAACACCTTGTTTACTCATGTGCCTATAAAACACTAATGGCTTGGCAAATAAGCTTGCCAAGGGCCGGGTGAGGAGATAAACAATTTCTTGAGGTGTCCCATCAGATGAGTTGTTGTATGGAGAGGAGTGATTACGTAGTTTCAATCTTCCTTTTTCTTTTTTGCTGTTTTGTTTGGCCAACAAAAGAAAATTCATTACAGCAAAATAATGCCAAAGAAAATTTCAAGGGCATCATTCTTCCTTTGGAAAGAGACTGTCACTGATCACAATACTTCATTTCATTTGGTTCACCAAAATAATAAAGGTATACTTAAAAATTTTGTCACCAAGGACATAAGAGAAAACTCCTTGCCTGTTGAAGCACTAACACGTAAGTACGTAACATTTCATGGAAAAGAAAATGCCATTCATGCAGTATGAACCTAGGGTTTCATTCCTTTAATTTAAAAGACGACTAATCAAATTTACTCTATAATTTTCCATTTAAAATTCATTTTGGGGATTCAGAGAGCTTCCACTTTCAGTTAAATATGAAAGGTGAAAGGGAAAAGCATTGGAAAGGCTAACAAGATTTTCAAGGAAGTTTAGCGCTTCACTCATTACTTCCTTCCATTAGTGCAAAACCAAATTGATTTTGTTTACAAAAAGCTTCCACATCATGATAACTATACTTCATTGTCACTTTCCCCATATCAATTACGCATTCAATTGAATATACAAGCACATAGTTCTTAAAGGTGCAATTCTATCTGCATAATCTTGCCAGATATTAGCACAACATATGCAGGATTCTACTGTTTGTGCATCCAAAAGTAATGCAATTGTAAATAATTCATGCCAAATATGATAATCAAATAAATAGCAAATATTAAGCGTGAACCTTAAGAGTCATGTAATCACGACTAAGTATATGTCTTCCATCCTTGCCAAACTTAATATCTGAAATTGAAGCAATTATTTCTGTGAAAAATGATCTTGAACCAGGCGCCTCCTGTTCCTCAAACCTGCATGGATGTATTAATAATGACTAACGCATAAAAATAACATGGAAGTAAATTCAGTATAAAGAGAATGATCAAATCTAGAAGAAAAACCCATAGATTTCTTACAGTTTGGCATGTGTATCACACAAAGCTGATTGTCGTAAATCAATAAGACGGATTGAGCCCTTTGAGCTACTATATGCTAACGTATTACAGTGAGTAGGATGGAACTCCGCTGATGTTATCACCTCTGCAAGTACAACAAAATGTACAAGTTCAAGCACGTAATATCCTCAAACACCTTAACATTTAAATAGTACAACACTGATTAAGTAGTAAATGTTAACATCATTAGCACTTAAAGATGTTATTTACCATTATGTGTACCAAAAAAGATGGCCGATCTCAAATAGTTGCATGTGTACTGTGAATGAAGAGACTGTAGCCCATATACTGTTGCCAAGATTCGCAATGTCGATGTCGCCAGGTGGCTCAGTCGACATGTTAGCGACATGGGGAAAAAAGGGGAAACCTTGGGAAACCAAAGTTTCAAAAAAAAATTGAAATTTTCCCCCATGTCGCCCATGTCGAGAGACATGGGGGGAAAATCGAAAAAAATTGAAAAAACTTGACTGTTGCATTGTAGAGTGGCATGTGAGATATGATGCTTCTTTATGAAGAAATTGGGTATAGAGTGGGATATGCTCAGAGAAGTAGCAGCTGGAGGAGGGGAATAACACTCCAAAAAGGCCATATTATGGAATATCTGCCCATTAGCAAGTTGTTGGTCTATTTGGAAGGAGAGGAACAAAGACTATTCGAAGGGAAGGTAAGAAGTGCAAAGGCTGTCATTAGTCAGGTGATATCCATCCAATTCTTTTGGATTAGTTCCTATCCTGAGTTTGCATCCATCTCTTCATTTTTTTAGGGTGATTAGGATTGGTTGTAACATCTTGCATGGTTTTATAGGTTCTGTTGATAGCCACTAAGAATATCCTATAGACCTACTAATGCACATCCTCCATGTACATATGCAGGTCGGTGAGGATGCAGTATTGTAACGTGATTTTTGTACTTCTTTACTTCTTATTATACTAATACTATACAAATTTTACTGATTATATATACATGTTAGTTACCAATTACCATAAGAACAAAAAATAATATAGAACTATAAGCATCCAAGTCTTTAACAAAAAACAGAAACAAAACACAAAACTTAGAGGATCCCTAAACAGAATTTAAGTGCCATTCAGAATACTGAAAATCTTTACCAGTTAGATCCTCCATGTTTGCAGGCTTCACATCAACGATATTGAAACTTTGATTGCTAATTTCTAGGTTCCAAAGATTTATTCGCAGATCATCAGCTGATATAAAAGTTTCTCCATCACTAAGGGAAAAAGGAAAGTCATATAAGTGGTCTGTCAATTTCATGAAAATCATAGCCAATATGAGATAATGCATATTGGAGTAGAGAAAAAGTTATGACCAACAGAGTTTCATCTAAAAAGTTCACATTTTCTACAAATCTCCAGAACATAATACAAATTAATGAACTCAAGAAATAAAGAATTTAACACCAATTAGGGGACAAAAAAAGAAACAAATTATAAAGCAATAGCCAAGAAAATGCACTTTTAGCATTCTTCAGTAACTATAGTAAGAAATACGAAGAATTAGCATTGACACGTGGGAAAATGCAGAATGAACAACTGATTCTTCAAGTCAGGCATTTGATATAGGCTGTGGTATAACTGCATCCTAACAAAGGTAAATATCTGGTGAGGACATTAAATTTTTACCTTGTGTCTATATGGAGGTTTGGCTCTACAAACCATCAAACTTGATCAATTGCTTTTGAGTTAAGACTCTCTTTTGAGATAGCACGCAGAAAGAAGCCATATTTCAAGCTTAAACGGATGAAAGAAAGGAATAATTTTAAGTTTAATAGCACTAGTACAAATCCAGTTCAGTAAAGTTCTGTCAAAAGAAATTGCAGATCAAGAATCATTCTCATTTAGCTTCTTCTAATGTGTTTGAAGAATATCATCATGTCAACTTTTAAGGGGGGAAAACATTTATAACATCTAGAATTAATCAAAACTAGTTAACTGTAAATAAAATCAGTCAGGAGACCATAGTTAAAAGATTTGACATGACGAAACACCAAGGATCTAGAAAGATCACCTCCCCCCAGATGAGGTCCACTCACTGGTTTGGTATCAAAAAGTGCCCTCTATAATCAAGGCATAATAAAGGCAACCCTAATGGCCAAAGAACAAACATATCTCCAGCCTTGACAATTTCTAACAAGCACACGTGCCAATCAGATAACAAGCTCAGCAAGATCAAAATATGTTCATGCCCAGCAATAAGTTTATTTCCCAGATGGACTCAATTACAAAACCCAAATCATATAAACTCCCAACTTCACCAGTGGTCCAGTGCAACTTCAACACCAACCCCACATCTAATATTTGGCAGAACATTTTTCCCAAGACTAACGCTCCCTCTGTCTGCTTTATCAAGTCATTTTGTTGTAGTGGTCCTCTTCTTGCCTTGCTGCAGCTGTCTTTGGTTCAAAAATCTTTAACCAGGTTCCTTTTTATGGAGTGCTTCTTTAGGCAAAATTCTTACAGTTGATCTCGTCACATCTAGGAAGTGGACAATCTTCAATTATCGTATAAATGCGTAAAGAGAAAGCAAAGTCAATATGTCATCTTCTGTTGCACTGTTATCTTCCCCTAGAAATTTGAAGGCATTTCATCCGCAAGTTCAAAGTAACCCGGTTAATGCCAAGCACCCTTTGAGTGCTATCTGTAGCTGAAAGATCCAAGGCAGGCGAAGAGAGATTCTCTTTGCTTACACCCCCATATTGTATGTTGGGTCATATGGAAGGACCAGAAATGTCATATTCTCGAAGATAAAGATGAAATCAATCTGTTTAGAGTAACAAACAAATTATGTTCTGTATCTTCTATTCCACTGGTCTTCCATTCATGTAGAGCTTATGGAGACAGTTTTGATACAATCACAAGAGACTTGGCCTCTGAACTTTCAATATGATTCTTTTTTAATAGATAGCTTTCAATCTGATTTTGTAAAGTATGTGCTAGCTGTTATTTATTCTACAGACTAGCTTATCTATACATTTTGTAAGTTATGAAATGAAAATGAAGAAATGTATGTTCAGGAAAAGATTAGGATGCACCTGTTGTTTGAAATAGAATTGATATGATAGTCATGAGCATGAGCATATATTCTTCGACATCTAGCCATAAGGCTTGTCTCATGGCTGGATACCTGAACAATATGAACGCAGTTACTATATTAGCAAGTTGTTGAATACAAAAACAAAAGAAATCTATTAAAATATCAAGTTAATCATGTAAAATGTCAAACCATCAGTATACTCGTATTCATGAATGAATGAGGACAAGAACTTGCCAAGAGGTATATTAGATTATATTTTGAATCAACTTACAAAGAGGTCTATAATATAATTGGCATAAGTTAAAGATCTAAATACAACCCTACTTTATAGTAGCAGATAAAGCCATAAAATAGTAGGTTAAGCTGAATACAACTACCACGGGTAAATGCAGTAAAGGAACCCCCCCTGGGGGGAATGACAAATCATTGTTCAAATAACTGGAGGATCTATCTGGACTTCCTCCATTTGCAAGATATTGTTTGGGGCTAGCTGAAAGGCTTGAACCAGCAAGACCACCATTTCCAGCAGTTTTTGATGGGTCCACATTCATCTCACTAATTTTCTTCATCTTCTTCTCTTGGACCTGTTCCAACATCAAACAGAAACAGCATAGTGATGCCAGGATCAGGAAGTTATCCGTCATCCATGAATCATAAACCTGCCAACAATCACCAACATCACTCAAGACACTGGCCATTACTAAGAAACCGAAAGTTACTTACCAGTGCTTTGCACTTGCAGTACGCGAAATCAATATCAATTATAAACCAAAATGATGAGTATGGAAAACCCTTAATGGGCATCTACAGTGTGCAAGTAGCACAACCACATAATAATACCTTCAATTTTGTAATATCTAGATTTAACTTTATAATTTCTATCTCGTTTTATTTCAGAAGCAAAGGATTCCTTGACATCGCCCTACACAAAATGAGCCACAAAGAAAGGACATGGCACTCCATTCAAGGTCCACACAAGTGATTATATAGTGTTTCATCCGATACAATAATTTTGGCACGTGCCAAGGCATTCTCAGGTCTCAGTGTGTACCACAACATGCAATATTAATATTAAGGGAAAAGTAAAAGAAAGAGTATCCATTCAATGTGAAATAGCTTCATATATTAAATGCACCATACAGCAAGATAATAAATTTTCTGACTATAATTAATAAGAATGGTCATTGTTGTTCCATTAATGAATTTTGAGCCAATGAAACAAATCTTAAAAGATAAAATTAAACATGATGCCTAATAATTGAACATAACAGCAATAAAAATGGCAAACCAATATCTTATGCCGAAAGTACATACATAAACACGCCAACGGACCCACCTACCCACCCAACCACGCACGTGCACACGCACAGGCATACATATATGTATGTGTGTTTAAAGACCAGGTTTAAAAGATAATAATATCAACTTCAGAACAGTACATATGATTTCATAATAACAACAGCAGCAACAACAACAACAAAATGCCTCATCCCATAGGGGTTGGCAACACGAATCATACTCCTCCATCTCAATCAGTCAATATGAATTCAGCATCATAACTAAAAAATGATGTTCCTTCCCTACCTTCCAAAACTTGATTGTTTTGTCATTTGTGGAAAGAAGAAACACAGCACCATTAGCTGTCTGGCACCATCTGATCTTGTTGATTTTCTCCTCTATTTCCAAACTTTTGAGATAATCAAACTGAATAAAAAAGATGCAGTCGCAAAATCAATTAACAACCATTTTCCACCAAGTAAAAAGTACAGACCAGTACAAACCTTCAATCAACAGAAATGCGAGAAAAGAAATACCTCAGGTTCATGGCTTTGAAACTCTGTTTTATAACGGAATTCAGGATGCCTACTAATCGGATGGTCCATTCTCTCCAGATCTCTCTGAGATCTACCATGCTAGAGATCATATCAAGAAAACATTGCAAAAGATAAATAAATAGATAACAAGAAATGACACAGCATATCAAGTTTGGAAATAACTTTAACAAATGATTCGTGCAAGTGACAAAAAACATACATCCCTAGTATCAGTCCTTTCAAACAAAACCACACGGCCACCACGATCGCCAGTAGCAAGATGATCCCCAGATTTATCAAACTCAATTGCTGAAATAATATCAACTGCACAATGGAACAGGACAGTCAGCATATAAACAAAAGTAAATACGAAACTCCACTATAATGCCGCCAAGATACACAAAGGGGTAGCTAATAGCATCACACTGAAGTTTAAGATATGCGGTATAGATAAAATCAATGGTATAAACGGGCTTCATGATTAGTTGTAGGTTGAGTTATTAAATGCAATTCAGTGCACAGCCCAAATACAAAGGCTATATGACAGAAGCAGACCACATGCCCCTATCATTGTAGAAAGGAGATAGCTGATTCATAATATAATCCCACACAACAACGATATCACAGAGGTACAAATTCCATGTAAAAACAATAACCAAATTTAGCAAATCACCTCTCTATAACTATGACCAACAGAATATTTAAAAAAAAAAAAATAGCATATCATTTTCTTAACCAGCAAGCTTCCACACATTCAGCCTCGTCCTAGAATGTAAGATAGGGTAGCCAGTAACAGCCTTGCAGAGGGTTAAAAAGAAAGGAAAATGTGATATTAAACACATGAACCTCAGTTAAACTTATTCTGTAATCCCTTACAGAGACCATACCATATAGATCTGACCAAGCCTTGCAGTCAAAGGCTCAAAAATGTAACCTATTGATTCTAATGCTCAATGGAGCAACCATAAAGATTTTTCTGAGGTGAACATTATGCTCACTCTGTCCAAGATCATCAATTCCAGCTCTAAGAAAACATGGAGATTCTTTGGTCTTGTTAAGACCACAAATGTTCACCCCAACCCCTAAATAGTATTTTCTTGCTTTCTTCTGAAGTTATTTGTTCTTCCTTATAAAACATAGAGCATATGCACATTGCACAGAAACATTTCTGCTGTTCTCAAGAAAGTTATCAACGAAGGAATATCTAAATAAGTCTACCACCACAGCCGATTTAACCTACTTTGTGTTAAAAAGGTCTAAGTTCCTCACATAAAGAAACAATACACGATTCATATGTAAAAACCATAGTAAATGTTGAACAGTCATGAGGCAACTAAAGTGTGTGGTTACTGTGGTATGTACCTTAAAATATGGTTGCACACCCTAAACAAGATGCTCCATCTCTACCACTCTACTACATTCTAAAAGAACTATATGAAAACACGTACATAAAATTATTATTTTGAATGTCCAGCACTGAATTTTCAACCTTTCATTCCCAACAAATATGAACCTCCAGCTAACCAGCCAGTTACAGCAACCAATAAATCGAGTTCTTCTGTCTAGTTCCACATAAACCTAAGTTCTAGCACACTACAATTGTTGTCAAACAACTGACAGGTATAAGTCCTTTTAGCCCCCCAAAAAACAGGACTACACAAAACTATAAAAGAAACAGGACCTTATGACACGTAATATCTTCCCAAAACTAATTATTTTCCGACCAAATCCTACACACAATCCACTACAGAGAGGACAACTATATAACATATGAAAAAATCTTGTTAATTGGCAAGCAACAATCAATAACATACTCTCCACCTATGAATGAGTTAACACATTAAAACAAACAACAGAGGGATCTTAATGTATGCAATATCTACCCCACGCCTAATAAAGTCCCAACCCATTCATCTATTAGACTAATGCTTCTTTAAATCCAACCCACCCAATTGGCTCCATTACCACTATTTATAGGTCCATCTCTTTCACTATTTTGACAACCTTTTGTATATAAATCACTCCGGTTCTTCTCAAATCTCCAACAGCTTTATGTGATCAAAGAATAGTAACTGTTCTAAGTTTACTAATCATTAAATTTTTTACCATTTGATACATTTTTCTCAAACTCTCCGAGACAAAAATTAAAAAACCTCTTACCCTTTCCCCTTCAGAACAGGGTTTAAAGAATCAATAGCTGTATCTGTCAGCTCCAATACCGATACAGATCTATCGATCCAGATCAGTATCAGATGGATCATTCTGAGACATTGTGTGGAGTGAAGGGATTTTTCAAGTATCGACCGATACATACAATCATATCCCGGATCGATTTAGTCTGATACCTAGATTAGACCATGCTTCAGACGTCCTTTCAAGCCCATTCTCTCACGTTCTTCTTCATCCATGAGATACAAAAGGAGATAAATGACAGGTAAAGACATACAAAGGCTTGAATCTATAAAAATTTTAGCAGTCTCAATAAATAGACTAAATTTCTATTATTAATACGTCATCTTCAGTACTGTTAGGTGCATGCATCAGCACGTAATGAATGCATATCTTTTCGAGTCATGGGCGTCACATGTTATCAGCTAAACTCCCTCATTTTGCCTCGCTTCGGTCTGTTAATTTGGTTTGACAGACTGAATGTAACTATAAATGTTGGCTCAAAAATCAAGCTAGTAGTATGTCCATATGAATTCAACCAGCTAACCCATGACACAATCAATGCAACTTTTCCAACTTAAACATACAAGGAGAGTGATGGATCAAAGCATCTGAGCTTCAAATTGCCTTACAGCTGTGATCAAACAACATAGATAACCACCTGAGCCACACCATATCAAAACTTCTAAGAACAAAGTAAATGCAATTTAAGCTATATCAAGTTCAATTGCATGCTTTGAAATCCGCTATTCAATAAATCTGACGATCGAAATCGTTTTTCATTCTTTGTGCATGTTACATGCACTTCCAATCGATTCCTTTTCACTTCTACGGCAGCAACAATATGTCAAAATTTAGCATTTTTCCACCTCAAAATCAAGTATTCTTCTACCAATACACAAACATTCAAAGCAGAAAGGCAATAATCCAAACCAACAATCAGCGATCCAAAAACAGATCGACAACACAGATACCAAACCCTAGTTCCAATCAAAACCACCGAATGCCTGAAAAACACCAAAGATCTTATGGATCCAAACAAAAAAGGTCGTACCTTCCTGAACTTCTTCCCCCGCTGCCCGTTCCCCGAACACCTGAGCGAATTTCCACTCAAGCGGTTGCGGCGGTCCGGCCGGAGCTACGACTTCTTCGTCCCCGCCACCGTTCATTTCCCGACCCAATTTCCGGCCCAATCGAGTACCGAATCCGCTCAGAACGACTCACCGCATCAACGATCGCTCTCGTTCTCGGCCTTATCACAAGATCATAACTTCTCGACCATACAGAAATCCACGAAAATGCAGGTCTACGATTCCTCTATTAGAACACCAAGATAAAACACACGGAGAGGGTTTGAAAAACGAGGAGTCTCTCTCTCTCTCTCTCTCTCTCACTCTCAGTCTGTCTCTTCCTCGTTTTTCTTTCCTTTTTGCTTTTTTTCTAGTTTTTCTAAGTGGTAATGTGGGGAAAAAAAAGTGAATGGAAGAAAATAACGAAGCAGGAAATGGGTTATAAGCTTTCGGAACCAAAACACTCTTCCCTGTCGAGCCCTTATGCTCCGGTGGTTCTATTTTTTTTTTTAATATTGTAACTTATGATATGCTATTTTCAAGCACTAGTTTGCGGCTCCGCATCCTCTACAGCTTAAGACGTGCTGCAATCCATACAGCTTCGTTGGATTGTTGCCACATGGATTTAATTGCAAACGCTAAAACGTTCAACTAACGATTATTTATTTTTTATTTTTTTTAATTTTTAAAATTTAATATACCCGCCCCGACCATCTTCTTCTGCAATCTTTTCTTCTTCTCTTCCTAATACCTGCAAGTATCGACCTCTTCTTCTTCTTCTCTTCCTAATATTTGCATTTTCCGACCTCGGCTTCTTCTCTTTCTAATACCTGCATTTTTCGATCGACCTCTTCTTCTTCCTCGTTAGAACAGCTGTTGCACCTCTCATAGGAGCTTCCCTCACCTCTCATCAACCTCACCCTTCCTCATCAACATCACAACCTTGAAGCTGTTGTTCAAGAAGTACAAAGGTAAGAAAAAACAATGAGAGAAAAATAAAAATAGCATCTGGGAACCCAAACTTACAACAATGAAA